>PVIA01004259.1:0-143083 GCA_004024845.1 Tonatia bakeri
ATTTTATGGAATGTTAAAGGGACTTATCTAAGAAAAAGAAGATCAACACTACAAACTGTAAAATGACAGCAAACTCACAATTATTAACAACCACACCTAAAACAAAAGCAAACTAAGCAAACAAGTAGAACAGGAACAGAACCACATAAATGGAGATCACATGGAGGGTTATCAGTGGGGGAGTGGGAGGAGGAGAGAGGGGGAAAAGTTACAGAGAATAAGTAGCATAAATGGTAGGTAGAAGATAGACAGGGGGAGGTTAAGAATAGTATAGGTAATGTAGAAGCCAAAGAACTTACATGTACAAGGCATGGACATGAACTAAAGGGTAGAGGGGGGAATGTGGGTGGGAGGAAGTGTGCAGGGCAGAGGGAATAAAGGGGGGAAATGGGACAACTGTAACAGCAGAATTTATAAAACATTAAAAAATAAAAAATATATGAATAAGTAATTTTCAAAGTCAGATTAATTTTATTATTCTCTTTAAAATTTTTATGGTTCTATTTATCTTTATAAAGGTCAGAATACTTAAACATACCTCAATTATCTATCATGGAGGAGAGGAATCAGCATGAAATCTGTGCAAATGCTCACCAAGAAATATCTGAATATCAAGACCAAGGTAAATTACCATTAATATTGACTTGAGAGAAAGCATGGTATATCATTATTTTAAATTGAAAAATAATGTTTTTAAAAAATCAATATCTGAAATCATGTTTAAACTTTGGCAACATTTTTCTCTTGAGTTATTGAACCAATTTCAAATTTTTTGGATCTGTTATTTCAGATGGTCTTACCATGTCTGTCAGATTTTTAAAAAAAATACGTAGTGTTGACTTTTAATTTAAAGATAATATGAGGAAAAGTTGAGATAAGGGATCTCTGGGTACAAAAGGCATTCAAATGATGAACTATTATTTTTACATATCTGTAGAATTATTTAAAATAATTTTATGTTTATAAGATTAGTCCAATTTTACAAAATAGTTGTGTGTCCTTGGGAAAATTATTTATGTTCTTTGGGCCTTATTTTTAAAATTAAGGGATTAAGTAGGGTTACCTTTAATATCTCTAAAGCCTATGATTCTTATAATTTCTATGACATCAAATAAGAATATAACCTAGTTTGTAGGATATAGCTGTTATGTAACCTAGGTTTGTCTTTTATCTGTATCTGTAATTAAACTAATGAGATAATAGTGCATATAAATTTTTCAACCTTGTGCCTCATTCATCATTGTCTGGATCCTGCCATTAACAACATAATTTCTAAGGGCCACATTATTAACAACCAGTCTGTTAAAATGTGTAAGAAATAATCTTGGCCATAGAGTTATTTGTTCAAGTTTCTGTATGTAGAAATGGCAAGCTTGGGGCTTTCTGAAAATAATTTCATGTGTGTAGACTTGGCATCTGTTGCTATGATTTCCTTCAAGCTATTACTATATGCTTCTTCTAGCCATAATTTAAGATCTTAGGGAGGCAAGGGCTAGAGTACCCACCACTTCTTATGACACCATGGTAGCCATTAGGCCCAGTATAAGATCAAGAAAAGTCCCCTAATCTCACCTAGAGTATCAGAGCATTTATCCAACTTGTCCAAAGCCTGAATGTCATTACAACATGCATAGAAAGTATAAGATTGTAAGCCTTCATTTTTTATCTCCCTTCAACCCACAGCTCTCTGACTGACTTCTTGTACTGCTGGCTCCACCCTGCCCCTCTCCATACCAGAGTTTATCCTTCCCTCTACTTATTTCATATTGTTTTTACAGAGTATTTCTACTTGTATTTCTTTTCTACCCACTACTGCAAATCCAATTTACATTATGATACAAAAGTCTCATCATGATACTTTAACCCCCAGTGATAACCATTTCCTTGTTTTGCTTAATGAGCCCCCCCATTTTTTTTTGAAAGAAAGATCTGTATAGTATATTCTAGCTCTGCCATTTAGTAGTTGGGTAACATTTCATAGTAAACTTACCAAATTTGTCTTGATACCCTCATCTGGTTATATTTTAGGAATCTTAGGATTAAATGAGATAATGTATATATATAAAACTCTTAGCATAGTATTTGGTACTATTAGTAGTAGTAATTTAGTAATTGTGTATATCATACTTTTCATAATTATTAGTGTTTGGTGACAAAACATACTATAAATGTATTCAAATACTGCTCTTGAGAATGTGTTTGAAAAAAAATAGCAGGTTTTATTATCTGTGCTCCAATCTCAAGAAGGGAAGAAAAAAATGTCAGAAATTAAGAAAAAGCATGTTGAATCATAAAATTTTAGTGGTAAGTTACCTTTGTGCAATTTCTCATTTTACAGTGAAAGAATCCAAAACTTGGAGAGATTAAATGACTTGCCCAAAATCATATATCTAATTAATGGCAGAACCAGAACAGAGTCCATATCTCTTGATTCGCAGACCAATGCCATTTCAATAAAATGAAATTGACTTTGGTTACCAGTTGAGAATTGAAAATTAACCAAAAGTATATGACCTCTCAACTTTTCACTGCACAGCTATATATTTCTCTGTCTCTGTAACCATCCTGAACTTTCTGTTTGTCTCAAAAGAAGAATGATCTTGTTTTCAAGGTTTATCTCTCCATCTGTGATCTTAATCTTTCTGATTCTGTCTCCCCTGGGTCTTTGGAGACCATTCATTTCTCTCCTTTTTCCCACTTTCTTTCAAGCTCTCTCCACTGTTGGCTCTTTTTCTTCAGCATATAAATATGCTCAAGTCTCTTTTTTCTTCAGCTCCATGTTCCCATCTAACTAGGTATGGCCTTTTTGGTTGTAAGTGACAGGAATTCTACTCAAGGTGAGTTAGCACAGAAAAAGAAACTGTCTCATGTAAACTGAAAAGTTCAGACAGGTATCTTGCTTTGGTCTTGCTAGATTCAGGCATTCAAATGATCTCATCATGCCTCTGGTTTTCTCTCATTTTTTAAAAAAGATATCCTGGTTACTAATTGGTTTTATTTTTTAAACAGGACTTCTTGCACAGCAGTGATTTCTCAAATCACATTTTTCCAATTTAATAGCTTCAGTAGAAAAACACAGCCTTTCCTGTTAGCTTTGGCAGGCCAGAGTTCATTCTGCTTGGCCTTATTTGAGTCTTGTAATTTATCTTTAAAGCAATCTCTGTACCCTGAGGAATGGGTTGTGTGCTTTACCCATGTAGCCCTGGGGAAGCCAGGGTACCATGAATGACATCCTCACCAGGATCATCTGGAATGTTGGATACAGTTTCCTCTTAGCACAAGAAAGATACTCTTACTAAAAAAGAAGGAAAAACATACCAAGCAGACAAAAAACAGAATCACTAGTCTTTATACCCACTATCTTTTTCTTTCCCATCGAAGCAAAAATTCTTGAAAGAGCAATTGATACTGTTCTCACTTTCTTACCTCCCTATCACTCTTCATACACATTTAGTGACTTCCTAAGTGCTGAATTCAGTAAACTCTTTTCAACTTTTATTTTCTTTGAGTTTTGTAGTGTTTGAGACTTTTGTTGTTTTCTTCCATTTGGAAATCACTTCTTTGGTTTCAATTAAGCCACTTAATTGGGTCTCCTACTACTTCTGGAACTGGTTGGGCTTTTCTTCCTGTTGATGTTGCAATAGGATTCTATTTTTGCTTCTTTATTCTTCTCACTTTATAAACTTTTCTTAGGCAATGTCACCTTAAGCCCATGTCATCAATTACTAACTGTAGTTGGGTGATTTCTAAATCTATACTCCCATCTAGATCTTTCTGTCTATTACCTGACCCATCTACACAATCACCTTTCTGGGCACATCCACCTAAGAGATCATGTGTCAGCATCTGAACTCGTTCTTTCCATTTTTCTCTATACCTCATGCTCCTTTTCTTTTTATCTTGGGTGAGTGAAAGAACCCTCTTCTTTTCCAAGTTGCTAAAGGCAGAAAGGAATCAACCTAAATATCTTATCTCACATATAATTAATCCCCAAATCCTATGTATTTTACTACCTAAACATCTCTATATCTATTCTTTCCTCTCTATTTCTTCTGCCGATGCTCTTATCTTAGGCATTCATTGTCTCTCACTTATTACAGAGGCTTTCTTACTTTTTCCTTTGCTTCCAGTCTCATTATCCTCTGATCCATAAATATTCTGAGTAATCTAACAGGCGTACCTGGTCATGTAAGCCTCTTGCTAAAATCTTTTCAATAGTTATTCATTGCCCGTAAGAAAAATAAAGTGAATTCCTTAACATGCCAAACAAAATTCAGCACAATTTTGCTCTTAACTGTCTGCACAGTCTCAACAGGCCCTGCCTTCTCCTTCTACTTTGTGTTCCAGAAATCATGAAAACATGCACCTCTGCGAACATTCTCTCCTCTCTCATACTGCTTTGCCTTTCACATGCTGTTCTTGCTTCATGGACTGTCTTGACTTTCCTTCTTGCCCTGCTCTACAATTACACAGTTCTATCAAGATCAAATTCCACTGTTACCATTTCACCCCATTACATCTGAAAGATATTTATTCTGACTTCCATTGTAAGTTTAGGTCCTGTTCCCTTTGAATTCCCTTTGCACTTTGTACATACTACTAGTTTTAGTACATATTATTGTATATTGTGGATGTGTATCCATGTGCAAAAGTAGAATAATGTGAACAGAGGGTGTAGGTGCAACAGAAGGATAAAACAGGATTTGGAGAGGTAAAGGAGAGGATAGAAGATATTTGCAGTGGAGGAAACTCAACAGTGATTGAAGCAAACTTACACTGGCTTGTGAAAGATTTTTATTAAACTTTGGGGAATCTTTCAACTATTATTAAAAGCTTAATTGTGTAAACTTTCAATTCAATAAAATATTAAAAACAAAGACTATCAATATTCAAAATGAATCATTTCCTATTCTACTAAATTTTATTATCTGTGTTCTTGAGATTATTTGCATCTATATTTGTGTCCACATGGTAGAAATACTGGACATTGAGGAACAGTTATGCATTTCTTCTCAACTTTGTACCCAGTGATGTCATATTGATAGTTTAAAATCAACCACAGTGGAAGTATTTATAATGTGGAAATCAGCAAACACTACAAGTTAAGGCTTGATTATTGTTTTATTTATTGTTTAGACTTAAGAAAATGATGAAGAAAATGTTAATAGTACAGATTAAGTTTAACAGTATATTGTGTCTGTAGCCATTATATTGTGAATAGCACAAAAAAACTGAAAACTATTACCTAATTCGACAAGTTGCCTAAGTCAGTAGATGAATGGGTGAAGTTCCAACACATGCCTTTGTTATTTAACTTTCATCCTACTTGTTAAAGTCAACAAAAATATCAAATAACATTCATGTGAGAACTACATTTATTTGTCAGTTGCTGCCATAGGTTGACTATAGATGTAGGAATTTGGTAAAATTCAATGAAAACATTCAGTGCGAACAAATTAGATATACAGAATTTACAATAAATCATGCTGTATATTTTATTATTTGTAAATTATGTGCTGCGTACCCTTTACTTATAATAAATACATAAAATACATGTATTAAACATACATGTTTGTATATGTATACTTTTTTGGAGAAGCAGTTATTAAACATTTATTAGCACACTGCCATGGAAAACTGCACAAGGGAAGGCAGTCAGTCCTTATAACAATCTTATCTCATAGGTACTATTGTCATTCCATTTCACAGAGGAGAAAACTAGACTCACAGAGTTTAAATTTCTTGTCTAAGATCATACAACTAGTAGATGAGAGGTAGAATTTTTATCCACATAATCTGGCTCTAAGCTCAAGCGGTGTATAACAGTAAGGATTTTTTGTTTGTTTTATTTTTATTTTAATCATTGTTCAAGTACAGTTTTCTCCCCTTTACTCCCAAACCAGCCCACCCACCTCTCCCTCCCAACTTCCCTCCCATTACCACCCTCCCCCTAGTTTTTATCCATGTGTCTTTTAACTTTGTTCCTGTAAACCCTTCCCCTTTTCCCCTGAAACTCCCTCTTCTCTCCCCTCTGGTCACTTTCCGCCTGTCCTCTATTACAGTGTCTTTGACTATATTTTGCTTGTTTCACTGTTTTGTTGTTTAGGTTCCTGTTAAAGGTGAGATCATGTGGTATTTATCTTTCACTGCCTGGCTAGGATTTTTTAGCAGGAGAGAAATTAAGATATATTTTGGACAAATATACTTCAGAAAATACCCAAAATTAACTTGTAGGGAAAAGAGCTGAGGAAGGAAGACCATGTTCCAAGCTAAAAAAGAAAATGTATTCGGTCTAAAAGAATCCATTGAAAATTATAAATTAGGTCAATTGTCAGTATATGTAATTCAGTAAATAGAATTAGTTTAACACAGTATTCAACAATGTTTGACCTAGTGCTTTTGAAAACTGCTACTCAAGACCTCTGTTTAGTAATTGAAAGTTGTGTTTGATTTGTCAATAGATACTAATGCTTATGGTTTATAAAGTACCTATATTCTTTTATATATACACATGACAGATTTTTCTGGATGGACCTATTCTACAACTTTAAATGAGAAAGCACCTCAAACAATGCTGATTAACAGAAATCTTAATGCATCTGGAAGTCACAGTTTCACAGATGTGGATAAAAACAACTCTACGTTTTCAGAAGTTTTGAATGTGAACTTTGAATTGGGAAATGAAGTTTGGGATGATTTTGATGATGAAAACTTAGTAGAAGCTACTAACTTTTCAGCTGATAATAAGAAAACAAAATCATCAGGTAAAATTATATGTTAGCATAAAATAACTTCATGAGAAATTCTTTGAATATTTTTCAGTTCAGCTTCTGGGACTAATTTTTCTTGTCCTTTTTTATCTGCTTACTTAATTAGATTTGTTTTTTTAAGATTATAATTTTTAGCAAAACTGAAAATTGACCATTCCATAGATAGCATTTCCTCCTCTTAAGGACAGAGGTCAAGGTTTTGCCATGACTACAGTATAGCAAATGGGCTTTTTCTATTCTATTGCTCCTCTATATTTTTAAAAACTATATTCAAATTCAGATTGTTTATTCAGTTTTTCCTCATAAAATATTATCCAGCTCTCCGTTCTAAGATCACACATGGTCTGTTAATGTTTGTGAAAGACAAAAGTACTTCCCCTTTAAAAGTATTCATCTGCTAGCAAAAAAAATAACAGATAACTTTTATTTCTAGTAGAAATATTAACTTTTCAGGTATAAATAAATTGGAAAGGATTAGTTTCTCCTGTATTAGATATTGTACTTAAATCATATACAATCCAAAAATAATGGGACTTAGTTCTTTGAGTTACTGGCAGATTTACTCTAGTTCACTAAAACGGAGAAGTGAAACTCGGTAATGTATGACATGACAATGAGATGGAGATATTCTCTCCCATGACAGCTGCAAGAAGGAAGTCATTCCCTCAGAATTATAGTTGCCTCTGAATGTATCCATGCCAGTCTTCTTCTTTAAAAACAATCTTTGTAAAGGAAGCAATTAGAAGTTGAAATATTGTTTCAGGTTCCTAAGAATTACCTAAGGAACTAATACTCCTTCCAAAAGGAATAGGATTTGACTACCTTCACAAAATAGGCCTGAAAATTTTCCAACATGGGCGTCAAGAGGCACAGTTTCCTATATTTCTGGACAACTTCAGTCCCTACCTCAAAGTTAAAAGTCATTATATACTGCAAGTTGAGAGGCAATTTATACTGGTCCTTTGAGGTAGCCTAATCCTATTATGGTATAGCTTTGACACTGGGGAAATCAATCACAGTAAATGATCCCCCACGGTAGAGAACACTTTTAATGAACTTAATTACATGGAGACCATTGAAAACAATGAATGAACTTTAACTTGATAATTTATATGAATTAAAAATAACTAAATACATAATACTGATTTGGGGACTTTTAATGTAATGACTAACAAGCTAACGTACGTGTTTTGTGGTTTTACTCTCTTAGCTTTGCTCCCTTATTTCTCTAGGAAAATTAAATTTGACTATTGAGAAGAATTATCCATTCCTTCTATAACCAGGTTATAACTGTTGGAGAGAGTGAGCCCTTTTAGAACTTGTAAAAAGCTCCATTCAGCTTTTTCTGGCATTTTATTTCAAAATGTTATCTCTTTATATAGGATTTGGAAACACTTTGAGTTCAAGTACCAGGGGAAGTAATCTATCCTTCCAAGAGTCAAAGAGCAAATTCCAAAGAGAAATGTCAAACAGGCAAGTTTTAGAACTTGGGTTTGGAAAACAACTCTATACAAGTTTTTACAACTTTATATTCTCCTGACATGTAAATGGAGATGGACATCAAGTCTTAAGATGTCAAGGAAGCTGTAAGGTATTAGCCAGACTAAACTCACTTAATCTTAGAGCTGTGTTTTTCAAAGTGCTGTTGTCAGACCACCTGCCTCAGAATCACATAGGAAATTATATTAAAATTGCACATTCCCAGCCCCACACTAAACTTACTAAATCATGGTCTCTGGGGCTGGAGCCTAGGAACCTTCATTTTACACAAGACTTGGAAGCTGAATAGAAGTTCAATAAGGTGTTCCAAGTAGAAGCCTGTGTAAAGGGCATAAGGCTTTAAAAGGCATCCCATGCTCAAGGGTCAGTAAAGTGTGGACTGTGTGGCCACAGTAGTAAGGCTGAGATTGCTGAGGTCTGATTGTGGAGAACATTAAATAACATTTTTAGACACCTATACCGTATCCAGTAGGTCCCAGACTCAAACTGACTTCAGGACTTGGTGGGCCAGAGCCAACTATAGAGTGTGCCAGCTAAAGAGAGAAACCACTGCTCAGCTCCAGTAAGTTGTTGCTGTGCAGGAAATGAGTGTCTGATGTCAAATATTCTAATTAAAAAAAAATAAAAGCTAGGAATCTAAAATTTTATGTGACATCTCATGACTTTTAAATTTTGACAACTGATTTTTAAAAATGTGACAATCTATAGGACCCTGCCCCAGAAATAGTAGTAAATAGTAGTAGTAGTAGTAGTAAGTAGTAGTAGTAGTAATGTCCGTAGGCTGGATGTAGCCTCAGGACCTCTAGTTTTTACCTCCATAATAGGTATTGAGGAGTTATCTAAATTGTTAAGCACAGGATAAACAATATTATCAGGAAAAAAAAACATTCTAGTGATTTGTGGAATGATATGTAGTGATATGATGTGATATTTAGAATGAATTATAGAGGGTGGGGCCAGAGGCATGGTGGCCAATTTGAGAAAGGCAACTTATAAGGAGGCCTAAACTGGGGCAGAGGTGATGAAAACTGAGAGATAGAGTTGGATTTTTAAACATTTCATAGATAACACAGATTGGATTTAGCAATTGATGCGATATGGTAGTTGAGGAAGAAGGAAGACTAAATGGCAAGTGAGTAAATGGAAGTATTATCTGAGAATATAGGATACATAGACATTTAGAAAAGAAAACAATAATTTTAGAAATGTTCAACTTGATATATTTTTACAAAAATGCAAAATACATTTGGATATTGGACTTGAGTAGAAATCAAGGGAGAGAAATTATAGCCAAAACCAAAATTTTTCAAAAGAGAAGTAATACTAGCAACTTTTTATTCAGGGTCCAGTTTACTTAAGGATCATTCATTTCTCCTTTGTTAAAAAATATTAAATTTGTGGCATGTTTTGGTATGTTTGCTGTTATTTAGTCATTTTACTGATCTTCAACATCAAAGAATTATAGATTTTAGAGAATGCCATCCAGCGTCATCGGCAGGTAACCCTGCCACCTCCGCCCAGACACGTCCAGCGAGCAGGGGCACATTCACTCCCGAGTGCTGGTTCCATGTTTGGGTCTCTTACACCGTCCAGTAGCTTTTGAAAATATGACTTTGCCTAAAATTTCTTTTTATTATTTCCACTCGTTGGTTCTAACTCTGAGTCATACAGTTAGAAACATCACAGTGGAACAAAGCTGCAGATCTAGAGAAGCAAAAATCGGTAGGAAGTAGGACAATAACAAGGCACATGAACAGTTTTGTGCACCACACCTTTAGAAAACGACAAGTAATTTGGGAAGAGTTTAAACATGGCCAACAGGAGATGAGTGAGTTTAACAAGGAGTCCCATCTGGAAGTCCCTAAGGAACTGTGCCGGAAGCTGTTGCTGGGAAGACGGCCAGTGCGACCCAGGGGTGTGGGTGGAAAGGAGACATGTATTTCCTTGTGCACCCTTTTTACTACTTTAATTCCTTGCCATTAATCAAAGACAAAAAAATTTAATCCTATCAGTATTTGTGATTCCCTGCTTTCCTACCACTGCTATTATTCCTTGTATGTCTTTCACATTTTAACCCATAATGTCAGTTTAAACTGCCAACTCCTCAGAGAGGCAGTGATGACCACCATTTTAAAGTGGGATTGTACCTCCACAAGTGGGTTATTTCCTGTAATATTCCTCAGTTAATTTCCTACCTGTGACTTTAGGACCTATAATTATGTATATTTGTTGTTTACATATTGCCTGCTCTTCTACTAGCATATAACTCCCTGAGGGTTTATTTACCACTTTATACCCAGATCTTAGTACAATATCTGACATAGAGAAGAGAATAATAAATATTTTTAATGAATGAATTTAATACAGAAGATTAAAGGTGAATTCTGGTATAAAGTTATGCATAGGAAGATAACTAGAGACGTCTGTCTACACTGAGATTAGAATAGGGAAAGAAGATTAAAAGTGGAATTTAGAGAAGATTTACAGACTGCTAGATGAAAGACAATTAAGTATAAGACCCATTTTTAAAGAAAACTATTGAATGATTATTTCTGTAGGCCCATAAAAATAGTATTGTTATCTAATTTGAAATATGTAAGTTGTTGTTTCATCCAAAGGAAAGGAAGATATAACGAGTTCTCCATGAATCTAACAAACAGAGCATCAATTTTATGGTAACAAGTATAAACTTTAATCCTATTTCCCAAAGAATCATTGTTGACCTAAATTAGAATGGTAAGTTTATCTTATTTGTCACATTTTACAAATAATTGATTTTAATTTTTAGTTTTGTTTCATCACATATGGAGCCACATATTTGTTCATCAGATTCTGCTATGTCCAAGTTTGATGCATCCTCCATGATAAAATTGCCTCAACAAGATGAAAATACAAATATTGTAAGAAGCAGTTTTTGTTTGTTTGTGAGTTTTTTAAATTCTGCTCGAATAGTTGAACTTTTAATGATGGCTGTTTTTTTTAACCTCAAAATATAGGTCCATTTACAAAAAGGAAAACAACAAAGTCTGTCACCAGAGATTGAAAGACTGTGCTTTCCTCGCTCTAAAAAAAGTTTAAATTCTTCAAATTTTTTTGGAAAAGTTGAATTCTTTACTAGAAACAGTGAATGTGAAAACCAAATTGATTTCAGGTAAGAATTCTTTAAAGACATTTCAAGAAATATCAATAAAATATTTTTTTTCACAGAGAAATTCAGCATTCTTTTCCATTGGTTATTTTAAAGACAGAATCTAAACATTGTATTTACTTAAAGATGTTGAAATTTTAGACCTCTGGTAAACTAGCTTCCTTATGATAATTTACAATATCAAATATCTCAATTTTGATCCTATTAACTAATACATTATATCATGATAAACTTGTTTACTGGTATGAATGCAGTATGTTGATAATATGAAGTGTAGTCATTTAAGAAATCCAAATGAGGAAAAAAAAATAGTTCCCATCAAGATAGCAGCCTAGGTAAATGCGGTACTCGCATCCTCCCATAACCACTGTAGAATTACAACTAAACCACAGAACAACCATCATTCAGAAATGCCTGAAATGTAGCTGAACAGAAGTCCTACAACTAAGGATATACAAAAGAAGCCACATAGGAACTGGTAGAGGGGGTGGAGATGCGGTACAGGCCTGTCCCATACCCATGTGTGGCAGACAAAAGTCAGGAGAGATATCTCCACTGCAGAAAGCCCCCCAGAGGAGCAAGGGGTCCCAGCCCCATACCAGGCTCCTCAGATTAGGGTTCCCACACCAGGAAAAGAAATCCACATAACTTCTGGCTGTGAAAACCAGCAGAGGTTGTGGCTGAGTGAGACTGCTGGAGTCCCAGGTATTCCTCTTAAAGGGCCTGCACAGGGACTTACTCAGACTCACTCCCTCTGAGTTCCAGGGCTGAAGCAGTAGCTCAAAAGGTAGCAGGGACATATGGAAAGGAACTGTAGTGTCTGACATCAGGGTAAGAACTGGAGGGGCAGCTTTCTCTCAGACAAAAGTGCTAGCAGAGATCATTGTTCTGTTCCTGAGCCCTTCCCCCACAGAGCTGGCAGGTGGATACCATATCTGAGTCTCCATCAACCTGGCACACACTGTTTTCCCATCCCTGGTATTTCTTGGGACCCTGCTGCCCCATCCAACTTGTGGGCCCACCCAAGCCTTTTCCATTCAAATGGCTTATCTTGGCTCATGCTTCAGACTGTCCTAAAATCTTTTGACTAATCAGCATCTGGCCTCAGCATACCCTCTACATCTTGCTAAGTGGCCCCTGGCCTGGCACTAGTGGCAGCCAGTCTTGGTTTATAGCTTGGCCTCTTCTGAGCACCACCAACCTCAATACAAATAGCAGTCATCTGCAGATTACTTTATAGCTCATGCCACATGGTCCTGAGTGGAACACAGATGGTAACTGACCTTGTCTTGCACTTCCCAGGAGGCCCCAGAGCCAACACATCCAGCAGACAGCTCCATACCACATCCAAGAACAAACCCAATCACCTCCACAAGTGACACACTCAAGAGGCAGACTAAATGGGCACCACAGGCCCACTGAAATAAGTCCTGCCCATGGTGTGGGCCCCTGCATAGCTGATCCTCTATGGTGGCTGCAGCCAGTCCTTGTAGACAATTAACCTGGGTGGGTCAATCCCTCTCCTTGACTTACCAATAGCTATCAAGGTCCAACTACAACAGAAGGCTGCTCAAGCCCATACAGGGCAGGGGTGTACCTGGAATAACCAGGGAGGCTGTGCCACTCGACCCTACAGAACACCTACTACATAAGTCCACTCTACCAAGCCTGGGAGACGTAGCAGCACTATCTAATACATGGAAACAAATACAGGGAGACTGCCAAAATGAGGAGACAAAGAAATACGTTGCAAATGAGAGAACAGATTAAAACTCCAGAAAAAGTGCTAAACAAAATGGAGACAAGCAATCTACTAGATGCAGAGTTCAAAACAATGGTTATAAGGATGCTAAATTAGCTTAGGGAAGGAGTTGAACTTATAATTTTAATAAAGAGAGAGGAAACATCAAAGAGCCAGTCTGAAATGAAGAATACACTAACTGATGTGAAGAATGCATTATAAGGAATCAGTGGTAGAGTAGATGAAGCAGAGAATCCAGTCAGAGATTTGGAAAATCAGGGAGCAGAAAACACCCAGTTGGAATAGTAAAAAGAAAAGAATCCCCCCCAAATGTGGATAATATAAGGAGTTCTGGGACTACCTCAAGTGTACCAACATTCACATCAAGGGGAAGCTGGAAGGAGAAGAGAAAGAGCAAGAAACTGAAAACCTATGTGAAAAAATAATGTCAGAAATCTTCCTTAAGCTGGTGAAGGAAATAGACATACAAGTCCGAGCAGCACAGAGCGTCCCAAACCAAATGAACCCAACAAGGCCCGCTCCAAGACACATCATAATTAAAATGCCAAAGGTGAAAGACAAAGAATTTTTTTAAAAAAATCATTTTATTGTTGTTCAAGTACAGTTGTCTGCATTTACCCCCTACCAATTCCCCCCACCCCAGCCATCCCCACCTCAAGACAAAGAATCTTAAAAGCAGCAAGCGAAAAGCAGTTACCCACAAGGGAGCTCCCTTAAGATTGTCAACTGATTCCTCAACAGAAACTTGGACATACAACCAAGCAAGGACATACAACCAAGATTACCCAGCAAAGCTGTTTTAGAATCAAAGGACATATAGTTTCCCAGATAAGAAAACAATAGAAAGAGTTCACCACCACCAAACCAGAATTATGTGAAATGTTGAAGGGCTTCTTTAAGAAGAAAAAAAGGATAAAAATATAAACAATAAAATGGCAGTAAATACATATCTTTCAACAGTTGAACCTAGAAGTCAAACAAGCAGAACAGAAACAGACCCACAGACACAGAGAACATTTTGATGGTTGCCAGATGGGAGGGGTGTTAGGGTAATGGGTGAAAAAGGTGAAGGGATTAAGAAGTACAAATTGATAGTTACAGAATAATCATGGGGATGTAAAATACAACATAGGGAATAAAGTAAATAAAACTGTAATAACTAAAACAATCAAAATAAGAAATCCAAATGTCAATAATATTGTAAAAACTAAAATACATAAATAAGAAATCCAAAGGAGATCAGTTAATATTTCAAAAATTCACGTTGTATTTTAGCCAAGTAGTTCTTTCATAATTCTACATGTTCAATGAGGGGGAAAAGTTGGATCAAGTCTAATAAATGCCCAAACTATGGGTCATTTTTATGAGTAACTCTGTAGCAGCTCCCCCCACCTCTTGAATAGTCCAAGTTTATAAATGACATTGCTTTCCAATATAATTAAAGAAATATCTAAGAGATTTGATCCCTACCCTACAGTTTATGAAGTCTAATTTTCTCCCAGACTTTCCACAAGGTTATGCATATTGAAGTTCATTTGCTATATTAATGTCTTAGCACTCTTCAAGTTTATCCGCTTCTTATATACTACATTCTTTATTGTGTATTTTTAAATAAACTGTGATATGATAATATTTTTACATTTGCTTTTGTCCCCCAGTAGGTATCATCCTGATGATGAAGCTGATGAAATAAAGTCTTTTCTGGGAATATTTGATGGTATTTTCTAAAAACAAAACCAAAATGTTTCTTATGTTAATGAGACAAAGTATAAGGACACCTAATTACAAAGCATGCTTTTTATTTTTAAAAGTAGATAATTGTTCAGGTTTATTTCTGTTGTATTTGATCAGTTTTGTTGATATTTTCACAACAAAATATCTGGACTAATTGATTTTCCCATTAACTTTGTGAAAAGCACTTTTACAGCGGCTTTGTTTCAATAAGCAGATAATTAAATTATACATAGAAATTATTATTTTATTAATTGGATTTTTGGATTTTGATAAGAACCAATTTAAAATTTTATTCTTAATGAAGTCATTTCTTCTTAGAAGGATAAAGCAAATTAATGCTACTCAGTGAATCTATGTATTGTATGAATTATTCAACAGTATTGTTTTGTCTCACTAAAGATTTTTAAGACTCCAGTGGCCATCTGAACCTGTTGTTATATAACTTCAAGCAATAAATGAAACATTAGTCAATATAGATTATTGTCTTCTTTTAGTTTGTTTTTCAATTAGTGAATTCATAAAAAACTTTGTTATGTTGGCTCTTACTATAGCAAAAGTTACTCACATTATTTTCCAATAAATTATATCTCAACTTTATTTATTGATAGGTAGTAGATCAGCACACTAAGCAATATTTATTATCTAATTTATTTATAGCTACAGTGTGAAGTTGAAGTCCAGTTAAAAAATTTTAGAAATATTAGAAATTTTCTTTAAGCATAAAAACTTTAGAGGCAAGAGAAGAGAAACTTCCAGATGAGATTGTTATTGTTATTATTAGTAAACATTTATGAGGTATCACATGTACTAAACATAGAGAAAAACTTAGAACTAAGAGACCTTATCTCTGTGTTGAAAAATAAGGGCAACTAGTTCCTTTATTTTAGTTGCCTTTACAATTGTTATGTTTCTGCATCTGAATCAATCATGCTACAACCTTTAAAAGTTATTAAACACCATTAAAATGAAAAATTGGTGCACTACAATCTGCTCATCTTGCATACATAGATTTTGACACTAAAGAAATAGCAATTCAATTCAACAAGACAGTGTGATCTGCTAAGTGAAAGCACTGCATGGTACTGCAAAGGATGCAAATGATGAAAGCACTGTTTTTGCTCTCATAGAGGTTACTTTACATTCTGGTAGAAAAAGTAAGACATATAATAAAGCAATAATAAAATATATAATAAACATCAGAAAAGTGGTTCTCAAGCTGCAGGGTGTGCTAGAATCATCTAGAGGGCTTGTTTGAAAACAGATTGCTGGGCACACACCCAGAGTTTCTGACTTAGTAGGTCTGGAGAGAGACCTGAAATTTGCATTTCTAACAAGTGTCCGGTGTGCTGATACTACTGATCCAGGGATCACATTTAGGGAGTCTCAGCAGTAGAGGTTCGAAATGCTGTGGGAGTTCATAGGAGAGAGAATGTAATCCTGCCCATGGGGTCAGGAAAGCCTTTATAGAGAAGTTAAAATTTAGGATGAGATGAATAAGAAAGATTTTGATGGACAAATATATGAGAGAAGTACATTCTAAATAGAGGGAACAGCTCGAGCAAAGCTCCAGGGGAGAAAAGCTGTCCATTTAGGCAGTGATGAATAGATCATTTTAAACACAGATTAATGTTGTAGGAGATCTTGGAAATGTACTTTAAGGCCAGACTGTGAAGGACTTACTAAGATAAAAACAAAAAAACAAAAAACAAAAACTGAGCATTACAGCAGAGTAATATTTCCCAAACTTGCCTGATCATAAACATATGGATAAAATATTAAATATACAAATTCCTAGACCACACCTCAGAGTTACTGATTCAAAAATTCCAGGTAGAAGGAACTGACAATTCTGTAAATTTTAGCCAACACTCCAGGTCATTACAATCAGGCCAATTTTGGAAACACTTGAGTAGATAAGAGGGTTCATTTCCTAAGTAATCAAAATAAATGATTTGACAGTCTTACACTAGACGTATTTTACTTTGCACAAGTGTTTACCTGGGAAATTATGTGTGTATTAAATACGACATACACATAATTTTGTCACATACACATATGTAACTCAAAACCCTGTTTCATACTGATGACTTAAAGTAATATTCTTTTGATGAGGTAAATAATAACCTTGAGGTTTCCTATTTTGTAACTTAAGTTTTAAATATATTGGGTTTATTTATTCATATAAAATGAACCATACAACAGAGCTTTTTACAAAAATATTAGTTGGGTTAAATTTTTTCAAAAGTCTTTTTCAATTAAAAAGGTCCTTAATAGGCTCTATTTTTCTCAAGTGTAATGTTGGCATAATGGCACCTACCTCATAGGTATGAAGTGAGAATTTAATAAGCCACTGCATAGGAAGCTCTTAATTTAGGGACTGATACATTCTGTGTACTCCATAAATGGTAGTACTAAAAAAAAGTGTTTTTCAATGCACTTTAGATAAGCCATTAGTGGTGAAATAATACAATATTTATCCGTCATATTTGAGTTGCAGTAAGTTTCACAGGACTTGACAAATGAACTCTCGACTTTCATCAGATGTATCATTCCTGGAAAAATGTTCAGTCTAGACCTTCCTCCTGCATACACTTCTCATGCTTTCAGGTAGGTGCCCTCATCCCCGTCTTCTCCTCCCCAATATTCTTGGTTGGTTTACGGTCAGAGCACACAAATCTGTTTTAATATTACCTTAAATAAGTGCAATTAGAAAATGAATCCTCTGCAAATTCTATTATGTTCTAAAACCAAATAGAAATGATTGCTGAATTATTCACTCTTAGGTTCTGAAACAATTTGTTCTCTAGTAGAGTCAGGCAGAGGGTCCCTTTACCGTGACCCCGTCAAGCACAGTAGGGAACACTCTTCTAGGACCCATAGCCTACAGGTTGCATGGATAACGTTTACCCATGGCATGCTAGATAATAATTGGTGTCAGTATGTAGGAACCTTTACTTTTGTGAGAAGAAGGCACCAGTGAAGAGGAAGTTAGGGCAAAGAGGAGTCAACTAGTCTGAGCTTAGACTTAAACTAAGTAACAATTAGTAACAATTGTTAAGCAAGCGAACAATTTCAGTTTGAGTTTGGGTTAGCGGAACCAACAAAACAAACAGGAAAGCCCTGGCACTTCTTGTCCTTTGGCATTTCAACTCTTGGCTGAGCAAAGTCCTTGCTAACCAAAGTGATTCAAATACCAGCAACATGGGAACTCCTGGGAGCTGATTAGGCCCCAGGCCTCGCTTTAGACCTTCTGAGGCAGAATCCACATTTTAAAAAGATTCCCAGGTGATTATGTGCACACTGAAGTATGAGTAGCCCTTATTTACTGTGGAAAGGAAAGGAAAGGAAGCAATATAAGAATTTTAAGAGAATCCATTCCAGAAGACAAGTATAAGAGTAATGATGATTACATAGTTTTCTGCACATATATTTCCCCTTATAAATGTAGTGTGGTGATACAGCTCTTGTTTAATTGCGTTTCTGTAGAGGCTGTTTTTGTCACCAACTGTGTAAATTATCTTTATACATCTCATGCATCAACTTTTTTTAAAATATAGCTTGAGAGGCACTTACACGCTCCATAGAGTTTTGTTTTAATTAGCATAATAAAAGCAGATGATTCAAAAAAGCAGTCCTCGAGGATGGCTGGGGTTGGGGGGAGTGAAGGGGGTAAATGCAGACAACTATACTTGAACAATAACATAATTTGTTTTTTTAAAAAGCAGCCTTTGTCTTGCTTATTTTCACATTGCAATTTGGAAACCTTTCCCTGAACTAATATATGCCTTAAAAATCCCTACATACTTCAGCAAAAAAAAAAGCCAAATGCCATAGTATTCTGAAAGATTGAGAAAAATGTGCATAAACCAGTACTCACACATATATTGTATAGTTTTTTTAATAAAAATTAAAATTCAGCTGACATTAGTATTTTGCCTGAAGAACTTCCTTATGACAGTAGGTGGCTTCAGTCCTTTGGAAACTACACAAACAATAAAGTCATCTATTTTTCTTTTTTCTGTATCAATCAGTTTGAAAACTTAAACCTTTTATCACTTAGAAATTTAATGAGTTATTTTAAAGCAGAAAACTTCTGCAATATTTTTTCTCATTTCGATTATTAAAATTTATCAGTACAAATTATTATCAGTGGATTATCAAAATATTAACTCAGTGGAGGCAACCCCCCAAAATGAAAAGAGAACAGCATAAAGGAGATTCATCAGCAAGTCAGGTAGATGCTCAAATGGTATTCTCTCCTTTAAAGAAAAAACTGAGCATATACTACCAGTACTATCTAACATTACTGAATACTACTATGTGCTGGATCTTGTCCTACGTCCTATAGACAGCATATTTAGCTTAATTCTTCTGACAACCCTATGAGGTAAATTCTCCTATTGTGTATGTATTTTATACACAAGGAAGCTAAATAAATTGCCACAGGGCACAAAGCTTGAACTTCGTGTGATTCAAGAATCCTTTGCATAACCAGTATACCATTCTGCCTAGAAATGGATGAAATACAGACTACATCTAGTCATCAAAGTCCATGCTTTAGAGTTTTTCTCTTGGAAAACTTAAGGCAAGTCGTAAGAGGGCTCTTAGCTAGAACACAACCTAAAGATTCAGTCTCCAGTTTAATTGTTGCTAGAGAAGCAGGACTGCTGCGACCTTCTCCCTAGATTACCTGCTCATCGTGCTGGGCCTTTCCCCTTTGCAGATCACCTGTAACCTTAGTAGACATCTTCCCATTGGGCCATGAACTCTCTGAGCATTGTTTTGTTTTGGAATTTTTTGTTTGTTTGTTTTGGTTTTCATGCATAAGCTTCTATATTTTTAGTTGATTTTAGAGAAAGAGAGGAAAGGGGAAGAAAGAGAAACGCCGATTTGTTGTTCCACTTATTTAGGTATTCATCGGTTGACTCTCATTTGTGCCCTGCTGGGGGCTGAACCCACAACTTTGCATCAGGATGGTGCTCTAAGCAACTGAGCTGCTCTAACCAACTGAGCTACAAGTTACCCAGCTAGGTGCTCAAGCTCCAGTACTTTAATGTGGTTTTTCTAACTAGCCTCTGAGTCCCTGAAGACTTTATTTTTTCTAGATCAATGACTTCATTCTGAAATTATTTTAGAGAGAGAGGGAAAGAGAGAAGGAGAGAGAGAGAGACCTGTTTTCAACAAAATACTCTTTGTTAGGGCAATTTGGCTTTGTCTGTGAGCGCTGTGTTACAGAGTTTCTATGCTG
This sequence comes from Tonatia bakeri, assembly GCA_004024845.1. NCBI lineage: Eukaryota > Metazoa > Chordata > Mammalia > Chiroptera > Phyllostomidae > Tonatia > Tonatia bakeri. The sequence continues at coordinate 20,163 of PVIA01004259.1, forward strand.
CTGTCAGTGAAAACTAGTCTGAATAAGAGAGAAGAAACAGTTACCTCTGACCTTTTCTGGGATCATAATACTTCAGTAATATCTGCTTGTCATATGGCTCTTATCTTCCTTTTTTTGCCCTCAATATATGGTTCTATGCGATCTTTTTCATACCTCTCATCTAGGAATATATTGTTTTGGAGAAAAGTTTGAAAGTTAAACACAAATCATTACTGAGAGTACTTGATATCATAAAAATATGACTGAACCAAGTTACTTTTGAAGTTCTATTTTTATCTTAAATTGAATTTAAAGGAAGGAAAGGGATTAGCAGTTATTATTAGATTTTTATGTTAAAAATTATTAACTTTCAATATATAAATTTCAGGTTTTTCCCAATAGGCTTTATTACTTCCTTTGATTGTCTTTTCATTTTCCTGTGCTGTCCATCAACCGTTTCCTATCCTTTTGGGATTTTCTTCAATTTCTGTTTGCATTACAATGCCATATTTCTTTTATTTTAAATGATTTTAATTTCATTTTTAATATATAGTGAGAACACACTGTAATAAGTTCGTTTCACTACTTTTCACTTTCAAAATAACTTTGTCTTTTGAAGTGTTTGCCTCCTGAAATAAGCCAAGCATTATTTAGAGTCTTCATAAAAAGAAATAGTCTTTTCTTTGAATTTTCTTTATCCATAGAGAAGAATTTCTTTTACCCACTTTTTAAAGTAGAGGTGTTTAGTAAAATAGAATCTCCAGTGTAATAATTATTTCTCCGATTGAATAGTATTTCCATTGACAAACTTATGTAAAGTAATTTATGGCTTTATGTCCTTTTGGTAGAAGAAAGATTGTTTTTTCTTTTTCTTCACAATAAAAGGGCTTTATTGGATTTTTCTGATAATAGAAGTAGCATGTGCTTATTCACAATTCCTATACTATAAAAATACTTCAGCAGTTATATGCAATAGACTAGTATCCATTGTAACAGAGATCTAAAAAACAATACTGCCTTCGTGAATGTGGCTTGGTTAGAGTGTCGCCCATACACCAAATGGTTAGGGGTTCAATTCCCAGTGAGGGTACATACCTTTAGGTTGTGGGTTTGATCTCTGGTTGGGGTGCATATGGGAGGCAGCCAATAGATGTTTTTCTCTCTCCCTTCCTCTCTAAAAATTTAGTAAACATATTTTTAAATAAATAAGAAATGAATAACAAAATACTAAGTGAAAACATAGAACCAGGATATGATACTAAATAAATTTAAAATGCCTGTACAAAAGGAAAAAATACATTTTATAGAAATACATATAAACTAAAAGGTTTATGTCAAGTGAATATTAGAATAGTTCTTGTGAGGGGATTGGAGTGATTTAAGTGGGAAATGGGGTTAAAAGAGAAGAAAATAACTTTCAGATAACACAGAATTGTACAGAGAAGTTAAAGTCACTCTGAGTCTTGCTATTTGGTGATGATCATAGCAAATTATGGACTTAGCCATTCAGATAAACACACACACATACATACATGCACCCCTTTGCAGTGTATTACCATCTGCTTTTTATCTTTAACAATACAATATAAACATTGATACACATCATTTTTATGTAGCATGTGTCAATATCATAACGTATTTAATGACCCCCATAATGATACATATTTAAATTATTTCCAGGTTATAACTAATGTTGCAATGAGCATTCTTATACATACATCTTTATATGCTTTTAGCTACAAATGTACATTTAAATTAATAAAACAAATTGTCCATTTGCCCTCCATAAATACCATTTCTGCGTTCTCATATGAAACTTTCTGATTCCTACAAGGTTCTAAAATTTAGAACACTTGTAAAACACATCAGCCAACAACAACAACAAAAAAAATTAGCTTTAATTCCAGGCATCCGAGTGTCCAGCTCTCAGCAATAGAGTGAATTTACTCACAGAATGTGCCATATTTGGGGAGAGGTCGAAGACTACCAAACATGGTACAACAATCACACACAACAATTTAGCACTGTCTTCACCTGATCTAAACAGCAGGGACTGAGGGAAGGACAGCGGAGAAAGCAGAACAAGATGCACCTAACCCCTCTCCTTCCAGTTACACATATTCACTTTAGTACATTAACTTTTTGTGCGTATATGTGCATTAGAATCCTGAAATTAAGAAAAAAAAAGTGCCTTTAATTACTAAGAGTGGGGCCTGTGTCCTAAGTAATTGAGTTTTCTATTTTTCGGCTTCATTCCTAAACTGCTTTTAAAAATATATATTATTTATTTATTTTTAGAGAGAGGAGAAGGGAGACAGAAAGAGAAGAGAGAAACATCAGTGTGTGGTTGCCCCTCACACACCCCGTACTGGGGACCTGGCCTGCAACCCAGGCTTGTGTCCTGACTGGGAATTGAACCAGTGACCCTTTGGTTCTCAGGCCAGTGCTCAATCCACTAAGCCACACCAGCCAGAGCCTAAAGTGCCCTTTAATTTTCATAGAAGTCTCTGACTTCACTGGCAACTCTGTGCCCCAAACAGCCAAATGAGTTTTCAAACACAGCTGCCAAATCAGACAGCTGGTCCAATGCTGCAGCTCCAGCCTGGTGGGCAGTGGAGCTGAGCTGCGGAGCCACTAGGAACTGGGCTCTGTCTGAACCCAGGCCCTTGGGCTAGTCACTGAGCTCCTCTATCTCCATTTCCTCAACTATTACATGTAGATAAGGGTTTCCACTTGGCTGTATCTCCTTTATCTAGAACAAGTATTTCAACAAATAGTTGTTCATGAGTCAACGCAAGGAGTCAACAATTAGGAGTTAATGAATGTGAAATGTCAGGAACCCAGTGAATATTCATGAAGTGGTAACTATTATCAATATTAAGACATAATATGGGGTTGTGGTTGAAGAAGAGAAGCAGAGAGCAAAACAGATAATCCTGATGGCGGGTGAGAGTCTGAAGCTGGGTGCTGGGGCCAGGCTGAGTCTAAAATGTGAGAATATTGACAGGTTAGAAGAAGAGAGGGAGTTGCTCCGAATTAGGCTCAGCCTTCAGGGTTACCAACAGCCTCTCTGAATGGAAAATACCCGTGAGGCTTTTAACAATGTGTAAATGTGAATAATCAACTCATCAAGGTAAAGTCCTTAAGCTTTTTCTACCCAGTATCATTGCTATACCCCAAGCCACACTGCAGAAAGAATTGCTAAAATGCATGTTTTCCTAATGCTACTGTGTGGCAGGAATTTAAGTTGATAATCTCTTTTTGAATCATATCTTTATTAAAAGGGAATTATTCAAAGCCATCTGACTGGTAATTACTATATAAAGGCTAATTGACCTAATTAATCTAAGGTGGGTCAAAGGCTCCCTAGTACCCAAAAAAAAAAAAAAAAAAACATTTTCAAGTGAGAAAAAAAGAAAAAGAAACTCCAAAAGGAATTTCTTTAAGTGAACATCCTTAAATTTAGTTGAGTATGATTTATTTCTTGCACACAGATATTATATTGCTGCATATTATAGTGCTGGAGTGGCTGAGCTTGGATAAAAAGAGATAGAAAGACTAATTCTCTGAGGATACTGAGGAATATTCTGTTCATTACTCAGGGGAAGGCACTATATAAATTACATTATAACAATACTGCCTTTCTGATAACGTAGCACTGAAAGAAGAATTCAACATGACAAGAAGTCGAATTTACTATCATACTGTTTTGATTCTCTTGGTGATGTGATAAAGTGCATGCTGATACCTGCTTCTATTTGATTAACTTCAGCTTCTCTGAATGCTAGCTTGTCCCATTTGAACTATTGACTGCAAAATATATCCCGGGACAGATAATAGTTGGGCCCTATGACTGAGGAAAGAAAGTATACTCTGCATCTGTGGAAGACAAAATAAGGCCCCAAAGATGTCCACACATTAATTCCCAAATTTGTTAATATGTCACATTACATGGCAAAAGGGACTTTGCAGATAATAAGATAGGGATCTTGAAGTGGGGAGATTATACAGGATTATCCAGGTGGGCCTGATGTACTACTCATAAGCGTTTAAGTGAAGGGTGAAGGAGGCAGGGGAGTCAGAAAAAGAGATGTGAGAAGAGAAACAAAAGTCAGAGAGAAGGGGACAGATGTGAAGATGCCACACTGCTAGCTTTCTTTTTTAATCCTCACCCAAAGATATGCTTATTGATTAGAGAAATTTGGAGGGAGAGAGGGAGAGAGAGACATTGGTGTGAGAGAGAAACATCTATCAGTTGCCTGCAGTACATGCCATGACCAGGGATCAAACCTGCAACCTAGGTATGTGCCCTGACTGAGGATTGAACCCACAACCTTTTGGTGTGTTGGATGATGCTCCAGCCAAGTGAGGCACTGGCCAGGGCTGTACTGCTATCTTTGAATATGGAGGAAGGGGCCTCAAATCAAGGAGTATAGATGGCTGCTGAAAGCTGGAAAAGGCAAGGCAATAGATTCCCCCCCTAGAACCTCCAGCAGGACTGTAGCCTGGATTTTAAAATCAAGCAACCCATTAACACTGATTTCTGGATATATAACCTCCAGAATTCTGAGATAATAAAGTTATGTTGTTTTAAGCCACTACATGTGTGGTAATTTGTTATGGCAGGAATAGAAACTAATGCACCACTTTTGGGCTCACAGCACAGAGCTACACTGATGTCCTTTTAGTTGGACTGAAATGAGTTTCCCAAACTGTGCCTGTAATCCAAACCGAGCTCTGACCGTAAACCAGGGAGGCCCTGTGGCAGGAGCTCTTGCTTTGCATCTTATTAGTCAGAAACTCACTTTGTTATTTCTTTTCAGGTCCTTTGAGAAATCGAGTGCTAGGCTTCCTAAGCATGGGGAGAAACCAGTCCTTTCACCAGTGAATTCCCCCTCCCAGGTTTTTAAAACCCAAAGACATTTTCTAAAAAGATATTTACAGTGACAAACAAAGTCTTTAATCAATTTGTTCTCTGTTCTGTGCCCAAAATTAAACAAAAGTGAAGCACTTGGAGGATGAGGAAAATGTTCACGAAGCCTTTAGAAAGTGGTTAATTTTCTTCACAGGGAGTCACGAGCTCTGAGTATGCGTTTGGACTAACGGTAGGCTGGGCTTGGGGCAACTAACCAAAATCTCACATGAGACCGAGGAGATGAATAATGGTGATATTAACAGCCACTGTGCTAAGGAGCACTTACGTCACATTAAGAAACATGTGCGTTATCCTATAATCCCATCCTTACTACCCATATTTTCAATTAAGGAAAGTAAAGCTTGAGAAATGGCCCCCTTCCCACCATCAGCTGTTTCAGACTTGCGGTAGGTTTGACTCACCCCAAGCCTGGGCTGTTCACCGCTACTCTGTGTCCCTTCTCCGCGTCCTTACAGCTGCACGGGGAAAGTGTTCTGTGCGACAGAGTCGTGGCAGGTTAGTGGTTTTCTTGACGTTCCAAGTGGAGTACCCCAGCAAGGCCCCGTGGGTACAGGAAGGGCTTGCTTAGAGGAAACATATATGAGCACCAAACAAAATCTCTTTTTATTTATTATCATTTTTTCAATTACAGTTTACATTCAGTGTTACATTAAGCAAAATCCTATTGCCCAGTGCAGTGCGGGAGTGGGCAGACAGCACCACAGCCTCGGCTTTCTCAGAAGTGTAGCAGTTCTCATGGGCCCAACAGAAAAGCTAGCCAGCTGATGTCACGACAGTGGCTCCATTAGAAGTGAGGCAAACCACAAAAATGAGCAGGTGCACCTTTGGGTTCTGACCACTGCAATGGGCCCACTGAGGGAGAAAAGCTGGTGGAATCAGTGAGACCAACTAGGCTGGATAGCAAGCTTTTTGATCAGTATGGATGAAGGTGAACGGGATGGCACACGCCCACGGTCTCGGAGTCACTCGAGTATTTGAGGAAGACTGACACTCAGAACCAGGTAAACATGTTAAAGGAAATACAAATTCAGAATGGAAAGAGTTCTGAGAAAGGAAAGGACCCCCCTCAGCTTGAAAATAATGATGCTCGGGTGACATGTAACCACAGTGGGGACGCAGAACCTCTCCACTCCTGTTTACTACTTTATTTTTTCTGAGTGAGAAGACTGTTCAGCAGAGTTGCCTGCAAAGGGTGGAACAAATACTGATCAGAAGGAACAGGAGCTCCAACTGTTCTAAGATTCCACGTCTGAGTCTTTGCATCCCAAGGGGAGATAATGGAATTAATATATTGATTGAGAAAACAGTGTGGAAGTCAGATAGACCTAGAGGCTGCTTAGTCTCCTAGAAAGCTACTTAACACCTCTAAATTCCCATTTTGCGTCTCTGACACTGGGACAGTAGCATTACCTCTTTGGGCTGGGGTGAGAAGTCCACATAAAGCACTTTAGCACAGCACCTGGCACATCGTCAATAATGCACAATAGCTATTCAGTTTATCATTATTGTTTTTATAGGCTACATAGTTGGAATGACATCAGAAATCCTTAAGAAATTGGGAAGAAAGAATAACAAAATAGTCAATAAAAACAGAACTACTTATATTAAACATAGTTTTACCAGTTCCCAAAGTAAACAATGATCTCTAAAAACCATGCAGTTTCATAAGAATAAGTCATACCCACCCAAATGCATTTCCCTTTTTCTAGGGAGCTCTTGAGGGAGAATCAGCAGAATTTTATAGACAAAGAGAACTGTGATTTCACCATGACTAAGAATCTCATGCTATCCCTGTGAAAGAACCGAGGCTGGTTTTTACAGGTAAGAGGGTTGTTAGCTTGTTGAATAACCCAAACAATGCTAGTTAAGAAACATTATAAATCCACAGGGAGCTCACCAGGAGGAATAACTCAGAGATTGCTCCCTCAGCCCTAAATTGTCCAACATTCTCATCTAATGTGTTTTATGCTAGCATCTGTAGCATGGTGATCAGTGAAAGGATGCTGAGTCACAAAATAAAGGTTCAGAAAAATCTCATGTGGCTGAAACAACAAACCAAATTAAACAATACAAAATATGCCCACAAAAATTCGAGTCTTTTTTTTTTTTTTTACCTTAGTCCAACACCAAACTCTATAAGTAGAGTATGGGGCACATGTCTTAGCAGCTTGCATTTTTTTAAAGGTCTTATGAAAGAGCAAGGGCAGTGTAATTCAACCACGTGGCTCTGCTTCCTTCCCTTCTCTCATCCCCCATTGAGGGGCCCTTCTTAAAATTTAATGTGTGTAAGCATTACTTGGGGATCCCGTGAAAGCACAGATCCTGATTCAGTAGGTCTGAGCTGGAGCCTGAGATTTTGAATATAAGATCTCAGGTGATGATGATGGTGACCCCAAACCCACAGTGTGAAAAGTAAGGAAGTAAGTAACAGGTTTAAAATTGCAACGGAATGGATATGGGTTAGCAGTTACTCACTAGAATCACCAAAACACTGACATCTGGGCCCGTAAAACTAAGGTTTGTAATTTATATATACATACATAAATTACAAAACTTTTTAGGTACCACTATTTATGTATGAATTATTATAAATGTACATATATAATTAAACATAAAAATAACTTGAGGGAGCAAATTTCCATTAATTTATACATATGAGGTCTCTCCAGAAAGTGTACAACCATGTACTATGAAAAAATAGAGACATGTATTCAAGAAGATACAAGATATAAGACACATTGTACACAGGAAACTGACACCTCAGTCCCCTTCAAACGAGGCACCTTGGGACCTCACATAGTTCTCCCAGTTGCCATCAGCTGCCTTGGCATATTTTCCTGAATCTCATCAACAGTCTGAGATCTCTTTCCTTTCAAAGGTGATTTTAGTTTTGGGAAAAGCCAGAAGTCACAGGGCACCAAATCTGGGCTGTAAGGAGGCTGAGTCACCTGGGTGATTTGATGTTTCACCAAAAAACTGTGCACGAGACATGATGTATAAACGGGCATGTTGTCATGATAAAGCTGTCAATCACCAGTTACCCATAGCTGTGGCCTTCTGAATCATCCAAATAGTTTCCATGGAGGAATGTTCAAGCTTAGTGCAAAATTTGATGCAGATTTGTTGCTATATTTACTCAGTCATTTTGAACGTGACAGCCACACAATACACATGCTCACTCAATGGTATCTTCCATCCCCACTGACTAGTGCAGTGAAGTCGTCATTGTTCACGCATGTGCATTCCAGTCCACTCTCTTTGGCTGCCAGGTTACATCTATGTCCCGAAAATCACTATTGTTATATTAACAATGGCTGGGCTTTTTCCAGCCATTGTTAATGTAATTTATATTATATTTATCATATTATTATATTATATTAATAATACATAAAATACAAATGTCAGAGAAGCTCTGAAATCACTCTCTGCTCTCATAAATACACTCAGTAAATTAGTATCTAATCTATGATTTAAAAAAATAAGTCATTCCAAATATGAAAACCTTTGTAGTATTAGACAGTGGTTCTTGTATATTGTATATTAAAAAATAAATCAGTTATACACCTTATGCCCATTGGGAATATTACTACCAAAAGAAACAGAAAAGAAGGGTTGGTGAGAGCATGGTAAAACTGGGGCCCACACGCACTGTGGGCGGGAATGTCAAATGGCGCAGCCACTATAGAAAACACTATGGCTTTCATTCAAAAACTTAAAAACAGAACTATTGTATGGTATAGCAACTACACTTCTTGGTACATATGCAAAAGATTCAAAGCAGAATCTCAGAGAAATATTTGTGTACCTGTGTTTATAACAGTATTATTCACAATAGCCAAAAGGTAGAAATAAACTGGGTGTCTATTGATGGATGAATGAATAAAAGAAATGTGGTACACACACGTTCATACACACCTATTCAGCCTTCAAAAGAAAGGAAATCATGATGCACGCTGCAACATGGATGAAACTTGAGGACATCGTGCTAAGTGAAACAAACTGGTCACTGAAGGACAGAGACTGTGTGGTTGCACTTACATGAGGTCCCTGGAGGAGTCAAATTCACAGAGACAGACAGTGGAGAGTGTGCGCCAGGGCCGGGGGCAGGATGAGGAGTTGCTGTTTAATGGCCTCGAGTTTCAGTGACGCAAGACGAAAATGGTGCTGCTGAAGTGTACCCTTAAAAATGGTGAAGATGGTAAATTTTGTGTTCTATATATTTGATCACAATTTTTAAAAAAGTAAACCGATGTAAATTTTTAAATATACCAAGAGCAACTTTGTACAGGAAGATGGAATCTATTACTTTGAGATACTTTGTATTTAGTATGTTTTAAAATTTTGATACTCATATTGTGAGCTGCACCATACAGATATGATCGCTATTTTTAAAATGAAAGGGGCCGGGGCTCAGAGAGATGAGACCAGATTCTAGGACTCCTGGCCCAAGGACTGGGTGTCACTCCCTTCTGACTTCTCCCTGGCCACGCTTTGCTCCTAGTGGCTGAATTTTGAGGAGGGTGTATGTGCAATTTCGGTTATCTATATTAATATTGTGCTTGAATTATTTGAAGCTATAAACACCTTGGATAGGTTGATGCGCTAGGGATGTTTGTCTCTTTGCCAAGCTGGTGACAATTTAATGATGGTGTTGTCAACCAGTGTCTTCAATGATCACGCACGTTGATCAGACAGTGCAGTGGCCTCCACCAGGCCAGTCGCGTGCACACCGGAAGTGGAGCTCCAGGAGCAGGTTGTCACTCTGACGGACGCAACAGGTCATTGCTGCTAAATCAGCAGAGCCATGCTTTAAAAACTAATGGCCCTGCTTCCCATTATTTCTCGTGAGTGCCTCAGGTTTGTCCTCATACCTAACAGCAGGAGACAATTATCTCACAATATTCTTTTATTTGTTTTTAGCACATCTTAAGTGGTAAATGGATTATTTCTGTTGACCCCAAAGTAGAAGTCTGGGTGGTTTTATTAGGGACATTAATAGAAAACGGGTAGAATTGATGTTGCATGCACACAAAATGCATATACTCTTTTCCTTTTCCATCTCATTATGTTGAAAAAAGAATGACCAGCTAGGAAGATGGGAGTGGGAGGGAAAAGGAGTACTATGTACTTATCACATGAATTAAGGTGAGTTTTTAATGTTCCCTTTATGCTGTTTGATGGGGCCACCAAAGTGCACAAACAGTTCCCAAATGCTGTCCCCTCCCTGTGTAGAGTGTTTTCAAAGGGAAACTCAGAATTCAGAATTCACACAAGGAGAAATTCCTCTCCACTTGCCCAGCAGCACCCCTCTCCCTCCCCTCCTCAGGCAGGACAACCTTAGGGGCCCTGTGGGTCTTCCTGAGGCTGGACTTACTTGCTCTCACCGTCCTGGCAAGAGCAGCCATTCCAGTACTGAGCCTGGATGAAACCAGAGCCGGCTGGAGACTGGAGGGCTCCGCAGCTGCAATGGGAGGAGGGCACCTGCGGGGACCGGAGCGTTTGTTTGCTGAGCAGGGAAGGGGGAGAGCTGGCTGGGTGTGAGGAACTGTGTTTCTCTGGCAACTGAGAACCGTCCTGTTAGAGGTGGCTGCACACTTTCAAAACAAAAAGAAGCTTGTAACTGTAAAAGGCTACCAATGGATTTCTTGCTCCCCCACCCATTTAGAGGCGAAACCTATCCATGAGGCTTTATTAAGTGCAAATAAGTCCCTGGGCTGCATCTGAGAAACAGCAGCTGCTGAAGATGTGGTCATTTGCATATAAATGACATGATTTCAGCTCAGAAAAGAATATTGAAAAATATACATGTCGACAATGGAATCCTGATAGGTTCACACATATTAAGGTCAGATAGTGTAATTTTTAAGGCTGCTGCATAATGATGACTGCATCATATCACACATGCAATGCTATTCGGTTATACGAGTTTTATCTTCTATGAAATGGAGGATTTTTATTGTGAATTAATTAAACTCCCCCCCCCCAAACATGAGAACATTTAGGTCAATAAGTTAAATGCTCTACAAATGCACCAGCTCCGTGACAGCCAAAGTTACCAACTGCAAACTTGGTTGACAAAGAGGGGTGTGTCCCCAGGGCCTCCTGGGGATGAGACTGTGGCACTTTCTCAATTTCAGTGTGCCCCCTGGAGGGTCAGCCTTTTCTTAAACGGCCAAAGAAAGCTCCACTTTCCAGGGTCTAAGAAGTTTTCTAATAGCCTGGCTAAAAGATTAGGGAGGAAATTACTGAAGCCCAGAAATTCCCACAGATTTGCCAAGTGCCCACCTTACCCTGTGGCCTGTGCCTTGAACTTCACAGCTGGCCAGCACAGGCCCTGGGAGGCTCCACCTGCTTCCTGACAAGTGTCCCCTCCCCGTCTGGAGCAAGGAGATGGGTTCTTCTGAAATCTGCCCCGAATTTTGGCCCTGCATCAGTCAGGGTATTCCTGGCTCCTTCCCCCAAACAGAGCTTGTTTAGAAGCTCTTGTATCTGGCTGTGGGAAGGCCATAGAAATAGTAACACTTGCCTTCGCCTTGCCAACCCGTCTGACTCAGCTCCCTCAGGGAGATTCCTGTGAGTGATACCTTTAGAGTTTCTTGTACAAAAATACTACCTTGTATTCCTTTAAGTAACAGACTTTATTCGTATCAATTCAGCATCAGATCACTGAATTATTTAAGTCAGGTAACTAATTCTCAACATATTTTTAAACCCTACACATTAACACTTTCTGGATGAATAGGCTTTGGTATACACACACTTCTTAAAAGAGATCATTAGAGAGGACTAATAAATAATTAAGTAGCTAGCAGGGAAAAAGGAAAATCGAGAAATTCACCATAAATATACATGTTTTATAGAGAATTTTAGAGCCTTTAGTGAACATAGAGAATTTTAGAATCTAAATGTCAATTTGCTGGTGTATTCAATATATTATGGAGATACATATGATACTTTAGGTTTAGTAAAGATTTTAAAACTATATTCTAAAAAGTTTAATCCGACCTGGTTGGTGTGGCTCAGTGGATTGAGTGCCGGCCTGTGAACCAAAGGGTCACCGGTTCAATTCCCAGTCAGGGCACATACCTGGGTTGTGGGCCAGGTCCCCAGTGGGGGGCATGTGAGAGGCAACCACACATTGATGTTTTTCTCCCTCTCTTTCTCCTTCCCATCCCCTATCTCTAAAAATAAATAAAGAAAACCCTTTTAAAATTTTTAAAAAGTTTAATACTTGCAATTGATCAAATTATGCACACAGAAGATAATCATATTATCCAAAGTTTGGAATCCCAGGATTAGAGAAGGAGGATTAAACTACCCAGGGTACTTTGAGGATCCAGTTATTGTGAGGCCTGATGCTTATACAATTTGGAGGGTTCTCTTTAAGAAAAAGAATGATACAAAATTGGATACAAAGTGAATATTTATTTAGATAGAGAAAAAAATCCCAACAAATTATAAATTTTTTGACTGTTTTTTATTTTTGGAGATTTTTAGAGATGGGGAGGGAGAAATAGAGGGAGAGAAACATCCATGCCTGAGAGGTGCAACATTGATCGGTTGCCTCTCACTCACACGCAACCGGGAGACAGGGCCCACAACCCTGCATGTGCCCTGACTGGGAATTGAAGTGGCGACCACTTGGTTCTCAGGCCAGCACTCAGTCCACTGAGCCACACCAGCCAGGGCTAAAATTAGACAATCTTAAAGGAGAAGAGGCCCATGCCTAAAGCCAGGTTTGAATATTTTAAAAACTCTAGTGACAACACCAGCTGAAACTGCTGCTCTGGAGATGTTTCCTGCATGGTTTGTCTCCTCAGTCACTGTCCGAAAGACTCTGAGAAGCGGTAGGAATATCAAGAAACTTATTTTATCTCCCCAACTGCTATCGGTAAAATCATGTAAAGTGCTAGGACTGTTGTCAGATTGGGGAAAACCTCTATTTCTTTCATGCGTGGGCTGTAACATCCCAGAGAATTTCACACATCCCACGTCTTCCTAGGGCCGGGGTCGCAGGGCACGCCGGGCTCCGCTGCAGCGTGCTCTCGAGCACTGTGCTTTTGGGTACTTGGAGATGGGGCTTATGGAAGCTTTCCTTCTATCAGGACGGCTAACAATATCTGTGCTGTATACAGAATTGACTGCAAAACATTTCATTAATGTATTCCCAGTTCAATTTTGACATGGATAAAAGGGAAAAGCATCTTCTTAGAATGAGCCCCACGGAACGATTTCTGGCCCTCTCTGCCTTTGGACAGGAACCTGCTGGTGGTTCCTACACAAATGGTCATTGCCGATTCCCCAGGCCCAGCGTCTGTGATGAGGGCAGAGGGGTTGTTAAAGCAGCCGACAGCAGTTGGACAGTTTCCCTTGGGCAGCAGAAGCCCCTTCAAGTTTGGGGGGCAGGGGAAAGCTGTTCTCTAAGTTCATGAAAACAATATCCTCCAGACTCCCTCCGACCAGCGTGCTCTCTCTCCACAGTTCAGTTCAGCCAGAGTAGGATTAAAACCAGAAGATGCTACAAGAAATTGAAAACTAAGAGCCCCAGGTAGATGCTAGTCTCTCTGGAGTGAGATTCACTGAACACCACCAGTTCTCTAGTGGATCAATGGCCAGCGCCTCCTGGAGGAGCTTTGCTAAAAGCAGCGCATCCCGGAGCCGCCAGAGAGGAGATGGACACTCTGTTCTGTCCTAGAAAGAAGATGAAGCTGGTAGTTTAGATTGCTGAAAAACAATTTGAGATAAGCTTGTAGTTCCATAGAAATTAATCCGTTCCTCTAGATGGCACATAAGCCGGTTGGAAAGCTTCTTCAATTCAAGCAGTTAATAATATATCAAGTCTTGTAGCTTAAGGGATACAATTTTCAAAATTATTGTGCTGAGGGAATCATAAATTCCACCAAAAGGAAGGTTGTAGTTCAGATATTTTATTTTCGATTTCCATCTAGGGTGCATTATGACACTCCACATGAAAGTCAAATCGTCCATGTAAAATGGTTTCCAGGTGATAAGTTTACCCCAAGGGGTCCAGTAAAGTAATACATTCAGAGTTATATCTGACTTTCACAATCTATAAAGACTAGTTATCAATTTTTTGAAAGATTTGATAAGCAGGAGCAAAAAAATAGCTTATGGATGCTGACATTTGTCTCATTAATGGGAGCAGCATAAGAAGTACAAGCTCCTTCTGGATTTGGCTGTAAATACGCCGCTGACATACATTTTGGAAGGTTGCTGCTTTGTGCCGGTGGGAATGTGTTTGTCTAACCTTGCGCTGACTATTACAGACACAAGGAGGCCGGGAGATTGCTGTCAGCCACATTCAGCTTTTTAAAACAGAGGTGCCCGCTCTGCCAATATCTGTCAGATTCCAGGCCGCTGCATATTAAAAATTATGTTCCATCAACACTGCCTGGCCTAGTGGAAGTTTTATTAGGAAATAATTCTCCTGTTGTGTTTGGGGAAGGGAAGAAAAAAGTCCCACTTCACCCAACAGGATTCAAAGGAATAATTAATATTTCTTCCAGCCTCAGAATAGGAATGGCATTGACTTCTCTGGTGTTTCACGTGGAATTCCACAACCCCACCCTGCAAGGGCAAAACTAATAAGCACGTTAGGAACAGGCAGGAGGCTCGAGTGCTTATTAACCACCAGTTCGAGTGTGGCCTATCATTGCATTATTCTGTGTATTATAAGGTATCATTTTCCTAAGTTATTACCTTGTTACCAGGGGAAAGAAGTTAGATTCTTTTTCATTCAGGATGATAAGACTGGTGAGTTTGCTGAAGACACTTATTAAAACAAATAAGAGTATTAACAAAGTGGGTACATTTGCTTTGCTTTGGTTAAATTTTCTATTTGCAAGTGTATTCCTGGGGGGGCATTGACTGCCCGAACCGCAGAACTGCCCAGGACTGCCCGCCTCACCATTTGAGTGCACGAGGTGAAATGCAAGGAGCAGCTACACTATTCATCTGTCCAGAATTTACCACTAAACCTTCAAAACACTCACCACGCACTCTACGGAGCATGCCCACATCTCTTCCCCACTCCTCCTTCCCCACCCCACGTGTTCTCCTTGCCTCTCTCTTTCCTAAGCTTCAAGGGACAGTCTTTTGTCTCTGTAACTTGTTTCCTGAGCCCATTTCTTCTACAGCTCACTTCTTCCACCTCCATGACTTTCTAAATAAACTTTCTCTTGTGGTTTCAGTCTTGGCTCTGAGTTATTTCTTAGCCAGAACTCAAGTACCGAGGTCACTGAACCAAGGTCTGGTCTGACTCCACCGACCTAACACTTGGTGCCATTCTTGCCATTAATGGTTCAACTGCCTGGGGGCCTTTCTTACTCACTGTGTGTCTGCTGCTGGCTAGTGGAGGGCTAATCCGGCGAGCACCTCACCCCGGAAGAGGTGGACAGACCATTGCTGTGCCTCATAATTTAAAGCAGCACCATCCAGGGCCCTCTCTGCATTTTTTGTTCATCTAGCTATACAAATAAACTTGTTTATTTTTTATTTCTTGGAAATGACTGAGCAGATTTCACCTGATTTGGAGGCCCGACGTTGCGTGTTAACTTCTTCTGATGTTAACTTCAGGAAGACCTGGGGGTCCTCAAGTGGGTGGTTCTCAGACTTGAGAGTGCATCAGCATCGCCTGAAGGATTGGTAAAAACACGGGTTCCTGAGCCCCACTCCCAGAGTTTCTGCCTCAGGAGAGAGTTGACAGTTTCCATGTCTGACCAAGTTCCCAGGTGAGGCTGAGGCTGATGCTGATGCCGATGCCGATGCCGATGCCGTTGCCAGTCTGAGGAACCACACTCTGAGAACCACTGCCTGGGGTAATCCACAGCAGGATGGGTGTTGTGCATTTGCAGGCAGCCAGCCACACACATGGGCTGCTCTGTGGGCTAATGAGCTACCTGAGGCAGGCTGGGAGGCCAACCAGTTCCACTCAGCTAAAGCCTGCTGTTAGGAACAAGTGATTATGTGCAACTTGATGCCTGAAAACAATATCACCAAGGTGAGATGTAAGGCATATTTTTTATAGGCTTAATGCCTTCTCACACGTTGCCTGGTTAATGCAGATAACTGGAGCACCCCCTCCCAACCAGTGCCTGCCCTTATTTCCTGCTAAATCACAGTGGCTGATTAATTTAGGGTTTGAGTGGGACTTGTGGTCTGAATTATTAGCTCTGAGGAAAAGTGAGACTCATTTACATTGTTCTTTTTTTAAAAAAGATTTTATTTATTTATTTTTAGAGAGAGGAGTAGGGAGGGAGAAAGAGAGGGAGAGAAACATCAATGTGTAGTTTCCTCTCACAAGCCCTGCACTGGGAACCTGGCCTGCAACCCAGGCATGTGCCCTGACTGGGAATTGAACTGGTGATCCTTGTGGTTCGCAGGCTGGCACTCAGTCCACTGAGCCACACCAGCCAGGGCTCATTTACATTGTTCTTAACTTCCCACAACACACTTAGGTTGAGAAGAAAGCAATTTTGTAACTATTTGCAAGCTAGAAATTGTGTTCATAAAACATTTAACTGAAATAATTCTAAGCCATGTTGCTAAAATCTAAATCACACAGTTAATTGAAATGGAAACCAGCTTTCTGAGACCTGGGCTCAAGGCCCCGACACTGCAGGTGCAGGTGGTCCCAGGAACTCGCTGCCAGACCCAAAGAGGTGAGCTGTCGCTGGGGGTCAGGTTCGTCCTGCCCACATCTGTGTGCCACCTGAGGAGAAATGAGGGGCAGCGAGAAGCCCAGGGGGCCCTGGGGGCCAAAGGACACTTTTCAAATTGATTGTTTGATGTGTTGTTTTGTAGTATAACCACTAAACTTAGGAGGAGCCTGCTGCATACACTACTCTGTATTGCGGGGATCCGTGAGGGTTGTGGTCTCCACAGATGAAAGAGCAGAGCAGCCCCAGACGGTTTTCACACCCATCTAACGGTCATAGCTGGCCTAGGGAGTTAGTGAGTGGCAGCTCAGAAAGCATAAGCCCCTGGGATTTCCTGAGATCCTGTGGGGAGGGCACTAGCCTTCCCACAAGAACATTTGGCCCACAAGACTTGCCATGCTTTCATTTAAATAGTAGAGAAAAAGGTGACCTAGCAAGGGGACAGCCTGTTGACAGACCTTGGGGTAATCTGAGGTTATGGAAATCAACAAGTCGGCTCAGTGTTGCCTCAGCCCTTGCTCAGGTTTTGCCAATGGTCCGGCAGAGGTAACGCCTGCTTGAGTGCGGTTGGTAGGGTAATAATATTGGTGTAATAATTTATAGTTTTAATTTGCACATTTCACCTAAAATGTCATATGGTGTGCTTGAGTGTGATATTGTTATGTTATAGAAATACATGCTTATGATTTTGCAATCACAAAGGGGCACTCGAAGGGTCTAGTCAGGGAACATGTACAGAGGACCCGTGGACACGGACAACAGGGTGGGGATGGACTGTGGGAGTGGGGGGGAACAAGAGGAGAAAATTGGGACAACTTTCCCAATTTTGTAACTGAATAATAGCAAAATAAAACTAGGGTGCGGAGGGCACGTTATTTGTGCTGGACCCTGTATTTCTGAGGGGCTGCTGGGCGCCTGGCGGTGTGCCAGATGCTGAGTGTGTCGTGATGACGACAAGGCAGGCCCTGTTCTCAAGGGGCTTATTTTCCTCCCACGTCTTCTCTTCCTCCGAAGCCCAGTTCCATCCCATCTGCATCCCAATCCCACCTCCTTCCTCTGTGCTCTCACCACTGGTCCACTCCCAGGGCCCACAGTATTCACCCATTTAACAAACAACTGTGGGTCGGGCACTGTTTGGGGCAATGGGAACTCAGGAGTGAACAGAAGAAACAAAAATCCATGTCTTCTTGGAGTAGAAGGAGATGGACAACAAATAGGATAAAAATAAAGCAAACATAGTATATAAAATATTGGTGTGTTAGGCAGGGATAAAGCGGGAAAGAAGGAAAAAGGAATGGAGGAGTCTGGGATGGGGTTTAGATGGGCTAGCCAGCACAGGGCCTCTTTAAGAAGGTCTGAGCATAGGAACGAAGGGCAAGGGCAAAACCCTGGGGTAGAGAAGCTCATTCCTAGCACCATACAGAAGAACTCAGAGGCTGCTGTGGCTGGAGCAGAGTGCAGGAGAAAGAGCAGGAGATAAGGCCAGAGATTGAGCTTATCTCAGAAAACCGACCAGGTAGGCCTTGCAGGGCTCAGATGGGACTTGGCTTTTTCTGTGTGATGTCATAGGAGGGTTTTGAGCTGAGGGTGACCTGGCCTGTCTTGGTTTTAGTAGGTTCACCCTGGCTGCTACATGGGGAATGGGCTGAAGGAGAGCAAGAGAGAATAATTCGGAGGCTACTGCAAGTCTAGGTAAGAGGTGATAGTGACCTGGATTGATGCAGACCTCGGCTCGTGGGGTCCGCGATATTGTGGCTGTGACACGAGACATTCACACAGACTATGGAGTCCTGTGGAGGAAAAGGGACAGCATGGCTTTTTCTCTCAAGGGGAGCCAAAAGCCACGGCCTCCGCCATGACAGGCCTTTATTTCTTTTTCTACACATTATCTAATGGTCCTCATTTACTATGCACAGGTTCGCTTTAGGTGGTTACCTCTTACAGAAAACAAAGGAGCCAATGCTGCTAATCACATCACAGAAGAGGGATATTTGCAAATGAAAAGGGAAAAGTAGTTGAACTGGTTATACTCATCCTTGGAAGGTTTAGCGTGGATTTTAGGAAGTTACAATAAGCAGTTGCTGTCTCAATTCAGGGTGAGGGAGTTTTAGCAAAAGCAAGTCTCAAAGTGGCCTAGGTAGTTTGCAGGCTGGATTCCCCATGGGAGAACCTGTCCGTGGGAGTGGGTCCTGTGTATCGGACCTTGCTTTCCACTGGGAGCTGGGCCCATGCCATGCAGAATGGTCTCCTACACTGGACCAGGATGTGATGGTGAAAATTTGTCAAACCAAAGATAAATTTTTAAGTCAGAGCCAACAGGATTTGTTGACAGACTATGGGATATAAGAGAAAGAAAGGACCTAAAGAACTTCACTAGACATTTTTCCAAAGAAGACATACAAATGGCCAACCAGCACACGAGAAGGTGCTCAACGTCACTAATCATCAGGGAAAGGCAGATCAAAACCACAGTGAAATATCATCTCACACCCATTAGAATATAGCTATCATCAAGAAGGCAAGAGATGAGTGCAGATGAGGATGCTGAGAAAAACGAACCATTGTGTACTATTGGTGTATTGGTGCTAATATAAGTGGTACAGCCACTATAGAAAACAGTATGGAGTTTCCTCAAGAAATTAAAAATAGACCTCCCATATGATCCAGCAATCCCGCCTCTGAGTATTCCTGTGAAGGAAATGAACTCACTGTCCCGAAGAGGTGTCTGCACTCCCGTGTGCACTGCAGCATGATTCACAACAGCCAAGACATGACAAAAACCTAAGTGTCCATGGACAGATGGGAGCATAAAAGATGGAAGTTAATTCAGTCACAGGAAAGGTAGAAATCCTGCCATTTGCAATAACATGGATGGAACCTGAGGACCTTATGCCAAGTGAAATAGGTCAGGCAAAGTCGAATACTAATGATCTCATAAAAGAACAAAAAAAACCAACTCATAGACACAGAGAGTAGGCGGGTGGTTGCCAGGTGCTGGGAAGTGGGGAAAACGGTGGAGGCAGTCCAGGCACACACTTCCAGGTGTAAGGGGGCTTCAGTCCCAGGATCTGATGCACAGTACGGTGGCTACGTTAGCAACACTGTATTTTTGTGCACTTCAAAGTTGCTAAGAGAGTAAATATTAAAAGTTCTCACCACACACGCAAATGTAATTATGTGAGGTGATGGATGTGTTAACTCACCTATTGTGGCAATCATTTCACAATATTTACCTGTGTCAAATCATCATACTATACAACCTTAGACATACACTATGTTATATTGCAATTATATCTCAATAAGTTGCAATATTGAGGGTTGGGAGGAGTTCTTAGGATGCAATAAGTGTTTTGACCTGAGCAATTAGAAGAAAGGGCCACCATGTACTAAAACAGAGAAGACTGCAGAAGGATCAGATGGAAAGACCAGAAGCTCGATTTTGGATCAGAGTTTGAGAAGTCTGATGGACATCCATGTGGAGATGTCAGGTAGATGTCAACTAGGTATCTGATACTACCTCAGAAGTCCGGACTTGAGATGTAAATTTAGAAGTAATTATAATGATTGACCACGAACTGAAGTTGGGAAAAGAGGATATGAGGGGGTTGAGGGACAGTAGAAGGGGGAATGGACCAATGAATTGGGCATGGGGGCCCTGCCAAAACAGGGCCACAGGAGAAGCATTGTCCTCAGAAAAGCAAGTTTCGGCAAGAAGAGAGGAGCGCTCCGAGAGAAGGTGGAGGATGCAGGGATTTTACTGATGACTGATGGCGTATTCCAGACAGCACAGGGGAAGAGTTTCAAAAGAAAAGCAGAAGTGGGAAATGCGGTCAGAAAATGTGATACACTGAATTGCATGCGCACAAAGTGTCTAGGGATGAGGACTGATCTTTGAACTCAGAGAAAGACATAAACAGGGAAAAATGGCATGAGATGCTGGGCCGCGGGTGACAGTGTGGCTGTGAATGTGCGCCTGCGCGCCGGAGGGCGGTGCCGGGGAACTTCCCTCACCAGGCCCCCCGGGATCCCCTCTGCATTCTCTTTGCAGCCTTGGCTCTGGGCTGTGGCGGTTTGCTTCGTTGCACGTCAGCCTCCTGTCGGGGCTCTTGCTCTGCTGGACAGATTAACAGTGGGCTCCCCACAGGCTCTGTCCTGAGCTGGGGTCCCTCTTTTGCGCTGCTTTAGAAACACCAACGCTTAGGGTGGGTCCTTCTTTGAGCAGACACTACACTCAGCCTTCTTCAAGTTCCTGAAAGTAGAGACTTGTTTGGGACTTCAGGGGTCGCCCAGTGTGCACCGAGAGGGGCTCATCTTTCATAAGCCATCACATTTCCCCAGTGTCTGTATTTCCATTTCTTTTCCCTTATATCCACCTTTTAACCAACCATAAATGAAGCTGGACTTTCGAAAGCAAGTGTTTTAGTATGGTGGTTGCCAGAGGGGAAGGAGGGTGGAAGGAGGCTGAAGGGGGTAAAGGGGGTCAAATATGTGGAGATGGAAGGAGACCTGACTTTGGGTGGTGACCACACAATACAACATACAGATGATGGATTGTACAATTGACACTTGAAACATATAATCTCATTAACAAGTGTCACCCCAATAAATTTAATAAAACAAAATGAAATAAAAATAAAAGCATATTGTCACCAAGTTTTTAAAAATCCAGTGTTTTGCATTTCTTATTTTGAATTTTTAGCTGATTTGATTTGATTTTTTCCCATCACCATTTATCACCCCATAACCTCTTCTATCTCCACCCACACCTTTCCCCTGCCCTCCACCCCCGTAATTACCACCCTGTTGTGTCCACGAGTTCTGTCTCTCTCTCTTAAATAATTTCTTCTTTAACTATAAGATTGGTAGCCTTCTGTCCCTTGGAAGTATTTATTTCCCAAAAGAATCTTGCTGGGGACCTTCTATTTGGGGACAGTGGTCTGCCCACAGTATTTCTCTAGCTTGGGGTTTGTCTGGGCCCCTCTTCCTCACCTCCAACTTGGCACTGGCTCTCCAGGACCCCATCTGTCTTGGAGCAACACCAAATGCAAAAAGAGTCACCCGGCAGAGGAGAGAAATGGACAACGATGGTGTTTGATTTACTACCCACCCAAGAATGAGCACAAAGAGAAAAGGCTCATTGCACGGTTGCTGTCAGATAAAAAATGCAAGAGCGATTTGAGAGAGAGAGAGAAGAAACCCCTCTGGTGGCCTGGTTATTCTCTCTTAAAGATGCAATCTTTTCTAGTTATTTTTCGAAGCTGTGCCAACAGTTTTCCCATCAAAGATCCCAGGGCAGAATAAAACTAATCACCATTAAATGTTCATTAACAGTTACCACCGAGTTGGATGAAGGCAAGTGATTGCTGAGTTCTGGTTTTCACATTTTTTTCCAGCACAAGCACACAGAATTTGGTCATCCTCCCTGGCAGGCAGGCAATTGGGCCTGCACCCTGCTTCTTCCGGGCTCTTCAGAACACGCTTCTAAAGATCAGGAAGAAATACATCTCCCACGATGCACTGTGCATGAACTGCTTCAGTGTTTTCTCACATTAAATAGGTCCCCTTCTTAAGTATGACAACAATCCAAAGCTTGAAGCACTTTGAGGTCACCCATCTGCTTCTGCATGTGGGTGCACATGTGCCGTGTGTGTGTGTGTGTGTGTGTGTGTGTGCTCTCAGAAAAGAAAAGTCATCACTTGCTGTTTGAAACATCTCGTCATGCTACTCCTTTAAGAAAATAACCTGGGTAATAGGCAAAGGAGCAGGTTATACTTAGAGGTTTTTAATATGTAAAATGAAAATGTATATAAAAATATAGTTAACAAAGTAGATTAAAACAGAGCTTAAGTGGGTGGGCTGGATTGGGAGTAAAGGGGAGAAAACTGTACTTGAACAATGATTAAAATAAAATTATTAAAAAAACAGAGCTTAAATTTTTTTAATGAACATTTATTGTCTACTAAATGTTGCAGGCACTTTGATACAAGAGCTTGCTTAAACGCTATGACAGCCCAATACGTAGGCATCACTAACCCACTGCGCACAGAAGGTGAGGCAACTTGCCGAGGAATAATGAGGTTAACACGAGATAAAACAGAGGTTTGGACCCAACTCTATCTTACTCTAAAGTCCATATTTATGTCCCTACATCCTGATCACTTTTGAAGAGGCCAGTTGGCCTGTGTATAAGATGAAAATGTCCTTTGCCTCTCCAATAAGCAACAAAAGTTTACTAACTACTGACTGGGTGGGTAGCACTTAGCATATTCAAATGGGATACAAGTTAATGCTCCTGAGTAACAGCTAAGAGTGGCTTATGTGTCACTATACCAAGCTTGCTTCTCAGGTAGCAAGAGATAAAACTGTTGATGTTTTTCTGAGGGAGGCAGAAAAGAACCAGGCATACTCCACACCAGGAAAGAGCAGACTTGGGGTGTGTATCCACGCTGATATAAATTGTCCTGTTACCTGGAACTGTTTTGGGCTCCGCTCAGAGGGCAATGCTAGTTGAACTGTGTTCTGCCTGGAGCACACTTTCCCTGTCCCTCACCGTTGCAAACTGGAGCAGGCAGGAAAGCCTCAGAGGCTCCCAAGTGTGCAGCCCCACCCCGCCTCTGGGACCAGTTGTTCCTGTCTTCTCCCTGACAGTTTGAGAGAGCCACTGCCACACCAGTCAGAGCAACTCGCTCTTCCCACAGGGAGTCTTTCTCAGAATATTTTCTCTCTTGCAGAATCTACTAGATTCCATATACCCTCAAAACAGACACTATATATACATCTATATCTATATATCCATATAGATATAGATACAGATATACATAAAGGTATAAATATAGGTATACATACATACATACATATATATATATATATATCCTCACTCCATTGTTTCCAACACTATAATTTAATGTGGAAATACTTCTGGTTTAGGATATAACATCTAAATAACTGTACTATATCTGTAACTCTATCTACATATCTGTACCTGTATCTATACATTCCTCTCTCATGAGGCACCAGCCTCCTCTCCTGTTGGGCCTTGCTGGCAAACACTTTGTCTTCATGCATTGAGTGCATAAAGGACACTTACTGCCTAGACCCCATTGTTCTTGCAGGGCCCAGGCAAGACCGTGGGGAACCTGAGCTGTTTTGTTGTGCCAGATACCTTGCCAAGGCCACTGCCACTGAATGTCTTTGGGCAGCAACCCCAAACAACAAGCCAGGGTGGCAAACAACCCCAAACAACAAGCCAAAAACGCAGGGTGGCAACTCAGAGGCAGAGAAAACACATGCCAAGATCCTAGAATCCGTCCTGTTATTAACCATATTTCCCTGAAAGCAGCCACCAGAGCAATTAAAAATCAAACAAAAGAGGGGCCATGGACACACAGACCCCACACCTCAAGGTTCTGGAAAAGAGGCCCCAAGAGGGAAATAAAATTTAGGAGGTTGTTGAACCCACTGTAGAGCTGATCCAGAATTTAAATTGATTCCATAATTTATTGCATTTTAATTAGCAATCACAAGAGACCAAGTATTGTTTACTCTCTTGTTAGGAGCTCAAGCTGGAAATAAATACCAGCGAGTCTTAATAAGGATGAGTTATATTTACTGTTTTCCATTTTACAGTCTTGTTATAATCATCACAAGAAGAGATTCATTTAGTGCTCATCTGTTCTTGGTGTGACATTTGTTGACCACCAGGGTGACATAAAATCAGAACATACCCCATGCGCCAAGAACGAACCTCTCCCCCGCCCCACCCAGTGCGCACTCCTTCATTGTTTGCAATAATATAATTTAATGTAGAAATACTTCTGCCTTAGGTTACAGGACATGAGTTCCCATGTGTCATTGTCATCCAAAATGTATTTAAATGACCGCTGGCGGTCATTTATTCAGAGCAGAATAATGCTACAAACGGCAGACAGCCGCACTGATACCCACTGCTCAGCACAGAACACCCGCGCGTCAGATGGCCTGGCCGAGAAGCCGTCTGTTGGCCGCAGTGTGTGTATGCCCTCGGCTGCTGAGGCCGCTCCTCCGAGGAGTCACTGCACTTTTGTTCCATTCTATAGTTTTGTTTGGGGGTTAATAGAATATCAGTTCTCTTTAATGACATTTCCGCAGAGCCAGAGTTTGTGCAGCTTCCAAACAGCTCTTGCTATTATTTCTCGAGCAGGAAGAACCTGAACTTGTCCTTGTGGGGCCGGACTCCATGGGACAATGCGTTTCCCTGTGAGCACTCTGGCCCGGGCTCCTCGCTGGGAACGATATAAAGTACTTTGTAAGTGCCACTGCGTATCATTGCAGTGATTCCCATCGGCCACCTGGCTCGGCCACCCGGCTCTGCCACCGGTTGGGCACCGCGGCTGGTGATTGAGCCCATCAGCTCACTCTAAGGGACAGTCCATTAAACGGGGCAGGAGGACCCAATCTGAAAGGCCACCTTCAAAAAAAGGATGTTTTGTGTAACCAGAATACACATACCCTTTTGAGGCTTTTCATTCAAAATGGTCTTTTTTCCCCTAAAAGTAGATAAAGCAGGTGTCATTGTTTATTTACTCCTTTTTCTTTTTTTTTAACCCAGTTTTTCTACACAACTGTAGAGGCACCAATCTGATGCTCAAGTTTTAATTAAACCTTGCTCCCTGTTAAAAAGCTCCTATTGTTCTTTTCATTTCAATAAGCTCCTCCCTAGATCTTTAACAAGACCACAAAGGAGTAATAAATCTAAGTAATTGTCCTTATTAGAAAAAGATTATTCTCACAAGATTGTAACAGTCACCAAAGTAACCAAACCCACATCCGCGCAGCACTTAAGAGTGTGCTCCTCCTTCCCAAACACAGAAAGGCCTCGTTCGTCACCTTCTCTGCAGCTCAGATTAAATTTGATGGCATTCTGTTTATTTTTCTTATCCTTTGCTAACAGAAGGGAATTTTCCCTTTGATGATATGCATCAGGAAACCTCAAGTTCCATCCTACCAAGTTCATGAAACGGAGATGACTCTTCTTCCTGCCTTCCTCAGCTGATTCTGACTTCCCACTATGCCAGGCCCTCTGCTGGGCTTCAGTGGTCCGACGGTGAAGGACATGGTCCCCCAGATGGCATATTACCCATTCATCTAGTGCTTACTAAGCATCTTCTATGTGCAAGTCATTGTAGTAGGGGGTGAGTTTTCAGAGGGGGAGAAAAGCCAGGCACAGTCCAGGGCATTTTGGAACTTGAAATGTTGCAGGAATGTGGACATGAAGCCAGTAATTGCATAATTAATTAATTTCAACCACAGCAATGGTTATGAAAGAGAAGAACATGCTCCCAAACACCATGTGAGTGTGTTCTAGGAAGTTAGAAACAGTCCCTGCAGAATTATGCACTCAGTGTATCACAGATGATCAGACCTCTGCTTCCCTGTACTAAAAACTGCCAGAGGAGCCTTCTCATGTCCCCAGTTCTTACGCAGGCAGTGTTTCCTGATGTGCTCAGTTTTTATTTAAAACTCATATTCTAAACTATCCTCCCTTGCTTAGAGGAAGCTAACTTAACGTGCATAGAAAAGAGATGACAAAGAAGTAGATGGCTAAGCTTTATTTCAGTGTGTACACATGTGCGCATGTATGTGTACACGAGAGCCTGACAAGAAACAGATGCCCGAGGAGCCTGGGGAGGGAGCTTCATGCCGAGAGGGAGAAATTATGGGTTGCCAGCCTTCTTGGCCCCAGCCTTTGTTTTCAGATCTTGAGGACACAGCTTATATCAGTTCAGCTCTTATACACGCTTCATGTTGGGAGTGCTGTGATTTCTTGTTTGGGAATTGCTAATAAGTTTGTTGCTTCCAGAATTGCCAGTAACATAGAAATTGTGGGTGCTACTTGCAAAATTTATTCTTGGCACACAAAAGGGAAGCAACCTAGAGCTGTGTGAGATGAGGATTGAAAGCTTGCCATTAGGAATGGAAAATACACAGTATATGACAGTAGGGAAAATGAGCTTTCACCCACCCAGCAGATTAAAAAGTTTTTTTGACAAGCAAGATCATCAGTCTGTCTGCTGGGAAGCTTTGACTTGCGGTCATCACTACCTGTGTGGTTGTCCACGGGTTGGTCTGGACAGCATCCCTGCAGATGCCACACTTTAATAACCCGCTATAAGCAGACCCACTTTTGGTGGCAGAGACTCATCAGCCAAGTGGTGAGACTGAAGGGTAAAAGCAATATGCCAGGGCAGTAATTGGCAATGACAAGTAACTGTCAGAGGGAACACAAGCTCAAAAGATGAGCGCATTCTTTCCCTGTAGGCAGGCTGTACGTCATGGCCAGAAGAT
Source organism: Tonatia bakeri (assembly GCA_004024845.1). Taxonomy (NCBI): domain Eukaryota; kingdom Metazoa; phylum Chordata; class Mammalia; order Chiroptera; family Phyllostomidae; genus Tonatia; species Tonatia bakeri. The sequence goes on from PVIA01004259.1 coordinate 47,079, forward strand.
CGCTTGTAGAGCAGAGAGCGGATTGTGGAATCAGAGCCAGAGTGTTAGATGGTGTGAGTGGTCAGTGAAATCAAACTGATATAGACTGATGCTTCCATTTGGCAAATGCAGCTCGAAGTTTAGAATTCAGCCGGCCTCGACCCCCTGCATTTATCTCCACGTTAGAGAAGTGTTTGCCAGAGGGGTCTGGTGGCTCAGGTTGTTGAGTTAGATCCCCTTTAAACTGTGTGAATCTTCCCCAAATACGGCTTTGCTATTCACAACAAAGAAATTGAAAGAGCAGCCTCCCAAGAGCCTTTTTAAGATATGCAATATAAGGCCACTTTCTCTTTCCCATGGGACAATTGTTTAGGAAAAAATCTTCATCTTAGAGTTGAGCATGTATGATTAACATTTATAATTAACTTAAGAATCAATTATTATGTTCCAGAACCATAACCTCTATAGGGTAAGATTCCTTTCCATGGCTTCCTATTGCATTTGAAAAGCTTGGTTTGGGGGGGAGTTTGTTTTGTTTTGTTTTTTAAAGAAACAAGGTAATCCAGTATTTTCTGACTGGGGAAAATGGAGGAGAGGGGCCCTAAAAATAGTTGATGTAAGTAAAAGAGAGGAGGAGAAGAGAGGGGGCAGAAAGATAGAGGGAGAGGAGAGAGAACAGAAGGGCACTGGAGTCAAATGCACCAGTTTCATCACTTTGGGATCCAGCCCCGAATCCTTTGTCTTCAAGGCCCTTGGCTTATGCCATCAGCACACATCCAGATTCTCTCCTTTATCCAGGCTTCCAGGGCTGACTAGCAGCTCTTCAAGGGGGCGTTTCCTCCTTTAGACATGTCACATGTTCACTGCATTGCCAGTGGAGATCGCCTTCAAGAGACTTTGCTTCTTTCTCCCTGATGTTGGCGGTACTGTTTGGCTCTCGAAGGGCAATATGATAGCCTGGTTCTTAGAGAAGTGGGGTGAGGTGGGGGAGTAGCATAAAAAGCACTATCATCACAGCATATTTTCGATTTGGGCAGGTATCAGAATGCACGTGTGTGGAAACATACACTGACACTTCTTCTGTCGTCTTTATTTTGAAACTGTTCAGAGATCCTCTAAAGTAACAAAGGGAAAATTTTGCATTTTCTCTTAGCTTCATAGGGTTCATTCTTATAACTTTGTCTAGGACAACTTAGTATAATGGATTTGCAGTGACCATATTTGCCAATAATGATCAGAAAACTATCAAGTGCTTTAGATCCAACCATGTATTTCCAGTTAAAAAGAGAATGATGTTTTTAAAAGTTAAGAATTACCTGCAATTCAGCATATGCTACATATTCTGGGTTTATTTATGGGTACCCAGGAAACCAGGTGGATTTGTCTTTGTAACATTTCCCTATACAGAATTTTTGCTGTATATGTTGTTGAATTTCTTGGGTTATTAGATTAATTTCTTGACCAGCAAAGAGGCCGTCCTCCATTTTTTACCCTGTCTTAATACACAGAGCTTTCCTGGGAAGAAGCTGGGCAAATCAGAACACCTATGTTATAAAGCCTCTGGTTTAGCCCTGGTCAGGTGACTCAGTTGGTTGGAGCATCATCCCGCACACCAAAGCTTGCAAGATTGATGCCTGGTCAGGGCACGTATGGGAGGCAACCAATTGATGTTTCTCACATCAACGTTTCTCCCTCTCTTGTTCTCTCTCTCTCTCCCTCTTTCTCCCTATCTAAAATCAATAAACATATCCTTGGGTGAGAATTTTTTTTTTAAGTCTCTGGTTTAATGACTATGGATATGTAAGACAAATAGCCTGGGAGATGGAATAGGAAAATTCCAGAAAGAATTAAAAATGACATTTTAGTTTTAAAATTGTCCCCAGTGGAAGTGGCTCCCCTACTGTATGTGACAGACTGTTTGTGCTCACTCGGACCCACAGGTGTATATGCATTTCAAGGCCTGGCCCCTAAAATGCCCAGCAAGATCTTCCACGGTCCCTGGCTTTGCTATCTCCGTGCCTGTAGCAAAGGACTCTGATATGTCAGAGCCATGCACAATGTCAGGAGCTGAAACCCCGAACTCATGACTTAGAGTCGCCCAACCAGTGACATTCACATTGGACTTTATGGGAGTGAAGAACAGCTTTCCTTGTGTTCTTTCCTAAGCTGCTGAGACTTTGCAGATGCCCGCTGCCACACCGAGCCTAGCCTGGCCTGGCTGTGGGAAGCAGGCAAGCCCAGCAAGTAAGACGCCGCAGGCACGTTATGGGTTTCATCCTCAGGGACGTCTGTCCTCTTTGTTCTGATGCATGAACACGGGGCGCACCTATTCCCAGGACACATTTTTATCTGGGAATCCGGCCAGCTCACTGCTCTCTAGCATGTTTGTAAATAATTTTTCTTATTAAATAAATATTTCAGATGGAAGAACCCAACAACTCTAATATTGCACCTCAAGTTGGCTGGGGCCTGCTTAAGGTAGACTCTGTTTTTAAGGCTGGGTCTGAGCCAAGCTTGAAGCCAAGTGTAAGCCAGTGCCTGGCATGTATCAGATTCTCTGCAAACATTGACTGAACCTACAGATCCTGAGGGACACACAAGAGACAAAGTCAGGAGTTAGGAGCTGGCAGAAAGTGTAGTGGGGCAGGAAGGAGCAGGCAGAGAAGGGAGTGCTGGCAGGGCCGTGCGTTGATGGGGAAGGGCTGAGTGGTGTATAGAGCAGCCCCAGGGACATGTTTAAAAGCCCAGTTAGATTCACAGCAAAATTAGGCAGAAAGTATGAGCAATCCCCCTATCCCCCCTACCCCTACACATGCATAGACTCCCCATTATCGGCCTCCCCCACCAGAGTGATGCATTTGTTACAACGGGACCTAAATGACCCAGAATCATCACCCAAGGTCCATAGTATTTTTATTACTGTGGACTCTTGATGTGGCACATTCTATAGGTTTTGACAAATGAATAATGGCATGTGTCCACCATTATAGCATCAAATACAATAGTTTCGCTGTCCTAAAAATCAGAAGTACATGTTTACAGTGGGCACAAATAAACAACTTTGTCCACAGCTTTCTCTTAGGAGGCATTTTCCCAGCTCACAGCCAGAAGACCCAGAGAATTCTTCAGATATCCACATGGGAAAGAAAAGCCCATCCAGGGTCCTGGCCGTTGTGAATGGAGGCTGTGGCTCCATTCCCAGCATTCTCTGGAGTTTAGCTTGAGAAAATAATAAGAATCCTATAGGATCAGTGATCTCAATCATTTGGACTACAGTAAATCTCTTCTATATTACTGCTCAGCCTCTGAGGATATTATATTGGGTCTCATTTTATTAAAGAATGTTGTGCGTACCCAGAAGTCGCTATTTAATTTTTAGCTGCAAGACACAATTTTGAAAAACCATTATCTAGAAAGTGCAATAATCAAACAATGTAATCAGGAATGTTAAACCTTCCTGAAATATTATTTTAAATGCTTGCCAGCTGGAAGCAAGAGTTGACAAGGAAGCGTGTGACTCGGTCAGCTTTCTAATTTGTCAAAGCATCTACACTTTCCGACAAGATATATTTGTGAAAATATGGTTTTTCTCTGCATGATTGTTTTTGAAACTATCAAAAAATGCAAGATCCTTAAACAAAGAAGATAGATTTGCATTTTCTATTCGTTCCAGCCTAAGATTTAGGATGAAATCACTGTGAGAGACGCAATTGAATCCTTCCTCAGAGGAGCCAGACGGTCCACATATATCACCAATTGCCTTTCTGGCTGCTCTGTGAGATCAGACTCGTAAATTTTGTGACATATGGAAAATATCAGAAAACCACAGTATACATACATTTTAAAAGGGCCCAGAAAGCAGGACTCACACTGTCGTGAAACACCTTTGGTAATTCACTCATTCTTTTCCTCACCCTCCCATGAATCTCTACAGAAAGGGCCAGCTGGGTATTCAGCCAGCTGCTGGCACTCTCAGGGGTGATTCGACTGTTTGGGAAGATGTGCTGCCCTCTCTGCCCACAGGAGATCCAGCAAGGCCATGGCTTGCAGTGTAGTGCCCCAGGAAGGATGTCCTTTGTGACTCTGGACTTGGGCACATACAACTCCTTGCATGTGTAATACCCTTCTGTCTTGGTGAATTTCCCATCCCTTTCCTCCATACTTCCTAGTCGCCCCTCTCCCAGCTCTCATTTCGTTGTACTGTAACTTACATGTTTGTCTTCACTACAGGACATTGAACTTATGGAAGCCAGGGATAAATGTGCCCACTTGCCTGGGGAGCCTAGGATAGAGCAGGGAGTGATGTTAGCTCCTGGCTTCTCTTATTCACACAAGCTTTGTGACCTAATCTTTCTATGTCTGTTTCCTTATCTATAAAATGGGAATGATAACGGTGTCTGCCTCACAAGATGTGACTATTGAATGATTTATATATGGAGGTATTATATTTAAAATGATATCTTGCAATTGATAAATCTTAGCTAACAATATGAGCTCTCAAAAAATGTGAGCTATCTCCTTATCCGCCAAAACAATGTCATTCCAAATGGCCCACCTCCATTAACTTTCCACATTCAAAGAACTCTGGGGCCTTCTCAGCCTGGCAGGCCAGCTAGGAAGCTGGGAAGAAAACACATTAGAAATCTCTGCAAAAGTGAACATTTCTTCCCAGGGAGGAGAAAATGGGGAGATGGCAGGCCACAGGTAACTTGCATGATTCATTCAGAGCCAAACCTGCAGCTGTCCCCTTACCATCCCAACTGTCTCCCTGGGGAGGGAGGCTCAGATCCTCCATTGTCTCAGATCAGTGGGGCCAGCTCTCTTCTGCTCCTCCAACACTTCTCCAGTGAAGAATCATATACCATTAGGCTGGAAGGAACCCTGGAAGATCGCTAAGGCCAGTGGGTGGGTTGGGGTTCCTGGGAAGAAAGAATCGACTGAGGAAGTTCTGTTTCTGAGGGGAAAAGACACTATCTGCCTCCTGAGGCCAAATGCAGAGCAGAAAATGAACCCCCTTGCTGTTGAGGGATTGATAGTATATTCCAACCGTTCTGTAAACACTCCTTGAACATCTACTGCAGCCCCATGCCATGGGGAATGTCACAGTTTAGTAGAGGGAGGCACATGGTGCGCAGGTCATCGCAGCACGATGTGGTTGGAGCTGTGTTGCTGACGCTCATGGGGTGCTGTGCTCGCTGAGGCCGAGGGCACCGGACAGCGGGGAGGTGACTGAGGAGGGCGCTTTGGAAGAGCTGGTGATGCTCGAGCTAACTTTGGAAGGAGAGAAAGGAGTAGCTCAGGGATGAATGGGAAGATGCTCCCACCGGAGTGAAGAGAATGAACAAGCAGGGGCTAAAGTGTCTGCTTCCGAACATAGTGGAAGCAGGCAAAGCCTGAGAGACGGGCCCAGAGAGAGCAGGGCCTCTTGTGCTGTGGTGAGGACTTGAGCTTGGAGAATGGGAGCCACCAATAGGATGCTGAGCGATGAGCTATGCAAATCAAATGAGCCATCTGGAGAAGCCGTTGAAGGGCTTCTGGGTGGAGGACAGATCGAGGTGGGCAGGCCTGGAGAAGCTTGTCCTGTTAGCTCCCTTGAGATTGTCCGATGCTTTTCCCTGGTTCCTTGGTGAGCAGTAGGACTTCCCGGAGACCTAGGGCACCAGTGTCACACAGACAGTCCACACACGGCCAACAAACACCCCTCCATGTTAACTGTTCTTAGTCACCCCCGGTAATCCCCGCACTCCCACGAGCCCGTTGTATCGCAGGAGAAACTCGATTGCTCCCCGAGGCAGGAAGCTTAGGCTGCAGTGAATGAACCCAGCTCTACATCCCTGGTCACACTGTTTGCTTTAGGAATGGGCAAGTGATTCCATTCAGGCTGCTGAGACCCAAGGCAGCACTTCTGGGGGATTCAGCGGTGAAATGTGCAGATATGAGGCCAGGACATGAGGGACAGCTGCCCTAGGACACAGCTGGCCGTGGACAGCAGAAAACATCAGAAAAACAGACCCAAGGCTCTGATTACGGGATGAAGCCGGATCAAACCAGATCTAAGGCACATATCTCTCCCCAGAGCAAACTTCTGGACTTTTCAGTTACACCAGCCAAAAAATTCCCTTTGTTTATAAACTTTTTTGTCTTGGTCTCAAAAGCGCAGAGAGAAAGGGCAATAATCTAGGGCACAGTGGCCAGAACTGACCAGTTCTAAAATATAAAAAAAATCATGAGGAGGTTTTCCTGACACCATTTTAGAACACTTAAAAATCGTTTTAAATTGAAACCATTTTGCACAGCTCTGCTAGATGGGCCTTGCCTCTCAAATCCTCTACTAAAGCAGTGGTGTGCTGCCACCTGCTGGTTACCAAGCAGAATGTGCCCAGAAAGTAAATTTAGTGTTAAGATGGAGAAGGCCTTTAAGATCAGTGTGTGAAATAGAAAATGGAAATTCATCTATGCTAACATATATTTGTGAGCTGTTTGAATTTGGGTTAGCATGTGTTATTTTTATAATAAGAAAAAATACATATATTCACTTTGGGAAATGATTATACTTCGCTGTTTTCACCAACACCTACCGTTTCCCTGCAAAACAACGAACTACAGCAATGACGCCACAATAAAAATCCTTCCTATTTTCTCTTTCTCTGCACATCTGAAAACACACACACACACACACACACACACACAGCCCCTACTAACTCTGCCTGAAGCAGCAGCCACTTCATTATTCCTGCTTCCAGGGCAGGCAGCTGGCCCGTTCTATCCAGCCTGTTAGATATTCTAGGCAGAAGTCAGACCACAGTCCAGTGTCTCTCTATTCAAGAAACACCTACCAAGTTCTCCAAGTATTCTCTTTAGAGTGTCTCCCTGGGTTTGAAACACAGAGCAGCCACAGACCCCACCCCCGCCCCCAATTCTACCAGGGATGGGACTTGAGAGCATCTCACTCTGAAAGTTCTCTTTTCTTTTTCCTAGTGGTTAAGGAATTTAAGAGTTGTTCTTGATACTACTTTGAAATTTCTGCAAAGTGGTCCCTTTGGAATGTAGTGTCTACTATATTCATGACTCAACCAAAACTAAGATAGTAAGAACCCCTTTACAAATGGTGTTGCGAACTCCCTCCTGGCCTCCATTTGAAGTGTCCCTGAGCGGGACCTAGAGACTAACAGCAGCCTCAGCCCACCAGCAGGTGGCATCCCAGTCAGCCCTATTACCAGGGCCCTACCCAAGATCCAGCTTGGTGTCAGTGCTGTCCCACAGCCACCTTCCCCCCAAACCCTCCCTCTCTTACAGCCCCCCTCCAGCCTGCCAATGGATCCACTTAGATGTTACCTGGGCTTTGCCTTCAATTCTCCAGTAAGTCGTGACTCACAGAGGCCTTGAAATTGCCCTGCTCCTATAGATCATACACTTCCCCAGAGATTTCTTAGTTACTCGGACCCCAAGCCCCACCACCTGGCAGGGGTGACTTGGCCGGGCATTGCCCTCATGGGCATCCACAGCTATCTTCTGCTCTGCATTACAGCATCTGAATTACCACACCCTCTGTAACAAGCCTGAATTTTCTAGGTCCATTAGGACTCGGCACCCTGGACAGTCAACCACCCTTGTAGAAGTTCACTACGGCCAAACTAGTTTTTCCTGGCCCCTTCCTAGCTGATCCAGGAGCCTCTCTTGAGTCAGTAAGGAGGCTGTTCCCCCATCCCTAATACTTGTGCATTTATCGCCTGGAGCCTGCAAGGGCCAATCTGATCTGGGCCCACTCAGCCTCATGCCTTATCCTTCTTTCCCCACTGACTGCACTGACTTCCCTCTTTTCTCCAACAGATATGTTCCAAGTTGCGGAAAACCATTCTCACACCTGCCTCAGGGCCTTTGTACTACCATTCCCTCTGCCTTCTGCACTCCAGCTCATGCCCAACCCTATCTTTGCAATCAGGTCTCAGCTCAAATGTCACGTCCTGACTATTTTCTCTAGACTAGACTGTCAACCACTATCACAGTTGGTGCTCCTCCCCGATTTTCTTCAAATACTTGACAGTCTCTGAAATTGTCTTACATACTTTTTACTCACTTGTGTATTATCTAGACAGATAATAAACTGTACCTAGTATATAAAGCTCCATGAGGATGGAAACCTTGTCTATCTTGTTCACTGCAAAATCCTCAACATCTAAAATAGAGCAGGGCATTAGTGGGGACTCAATCAGTATTTGTTCTTGAGTGAGTGAGTGAAGTGTGCCCCAGGCCACCTGGCCTGAATGTTATATCCTCAGCACCTTCAGTTCAGTTCATCTGCATAAAACATTGCTACATCATCTGAATCCAATTACCTTTCTTAGTCTCTGCCCTGTGCTTATTGGTAGAAACTCCGGTTGCCCTTGGAAACCAACCTTTCCACTATTTCAAGAGTCTTCAGCTTGAACCTGCTCAGCTGCCAGCTGGTACCTGACATTTTCTCTAGTCCAGTTCTGCATGTCGTGTCTCATGCTCAGGTAGCTGAGGCCCACAGGCCCCTGAAGGTACTCAGGCCTTGCCACGGCTGCCATCCCCGTCGGATGTGCACCCATGTTAAGTGAGGTCGTCCCCCCATGGGTGTCACAACTCTGGGCACTGAGGGCTCAATGCCATGCTGGCTCCTCTCCCTTGTCTTGTGCTAACCGGCTCTGCAGGACCAGAGTGTCTTCCTCAGATTATCCACCTCTCATCCATCCTTTAGGTGTCAGCATTAATGGCTGCTGTGGGCTGAATATTATGCCCACCCCTCCCTCCCCCAATTTATGTGTAGAAATTCTACCCCCCAAGGTGATGGTATTGGTAGGTGGGGCCTTTAGAAGGTGATTAGGTCATGAAGGTGGGGCAGCCTCATAATGGGAGTAGTGCTCTTATAAAAGTGCCCTGGGGAAAGAGCACGATCCCACAGAGCTCCCAGGCCCTTTCTGCCATCTGAGGACAAGACAAGGAGTCTGCCACCTGCAGAGGGCTCTCACCCAGCCTTCAGAACTGTGAGCAATAAATTTCTGTTTATAAACCGCCCAGTCTGTGGTATTTTGTTATAGCAGCTCCAATGGACTAAAACAATGATCTTCAGCCCCTGAGTTGGACTGGAGACTTGGCAGGCATGTTCAACTGCACTGGGGGTGTTGCACCTTCACCTTGACCCTGAGCTCCTCTTGCTCAGTCTCCTCACTGCTCCTGCCTCCCGACCCCCCACATTGATCTCCGCTAGCTGGTTCTACCAGGGCCCTTGGAATCTCTCTACTGTGGGGTGGGATGAAGTGCACCTGTGTCCAAAACCTGGCTTCTCCAGTCACGAGCACTGTGAGATCTAAGACAAACATCCAAGCCCCCCTGAGCCGCTTCTGTAAAATGAGGTTGATAATAGCCCCACAGGGGAGCTGTGAGGCTCAAATGCGGTGGACAGTGCGCATCAAGTTCGCACTCAGGGGCCTGGCACGGAGGTAGCCTCTCATCCACGGCAGCGATCATCAGTGCGAACACCTAGGCTGCGCCCTACATTTCTCTCATCTGCAGATGGAAGCTCCATTTGAAGACAACTACTCTTCCCTACCTTTCTATTCCCAGCACTTAGGAGCATGCTTGATACACAGTGGGTGCTCACCTGTTGTAGTTTAATTGTATTGATTTTACAGTGAGAGAGGAAGGTTGGGGAGAAAAAGAGATTGAGAGAAAGACTGATATGTTGTTCCACTTATTTAAGCATTCATTGGTTGCTTCTTGTATGTGCCCTGACTGGGGATTGAACCCGTGACCTTGGCATATTGAGACAACTGAGCTACTTGGCCAGGGCTCAAGTATTTGTTGAGCTGAAAGATTTGATAGCATGAAGTTCTTTCCTCTTTGGACTTTATGTTTTTTAAGGATAAAAATACTATTTGGTTTGATTTTTTTTTAACAGCATGACTTATTTATTGTGGTAAAATATACATAACCATTACATTTACCATTGTAACTGCTCTTAATGTGCAGTCAGTGGCATTAAGTACGCTCATAGGGTTGTGCAACCACGTGGTATTTCTCTTAAAATTTCTAACAGCAGCAGCAACCAAGGCTAGCAGCTGAGCCTACACAGACTTAGTGGATGTGAATCGAGACCCTCCACCAGCGTGTCCACCTTGTTCAGGGGGCACGGGGCCTGTCCCCGCCGCTCAGCACTGCACCTCAACACAGGGGGTCAGTAGGTGCTCAGTTAATGTAAAAAGAGCCACCAAAAGACGTTGCAAGCTGGAGGGAAAACAGGACAGGGCCTTAAGACGTGTCGTTTGGGGCCCATGAAGTTTTTTGTTTGGTCGGATTTTAGTGTTTAACAAGTCGTCCTGAATAAGCCGCGATCTCACATACACAAATCCACATTGTGGAGTGAAAGACTGGCCGCTTTGGACCTGCGCCGTCGGGCGGCAGCGCCCTGCTTTTGCGGAGTCACGCTGCCCTGTGGGCGGCATGTGTGCTCTCCAGGCCACAGTCGTCCCTTTGATCGCTCCCCTGGTCCTTAGGCATTTGAGTTTCGACCCCTGCGTCGGAGTCAGATGAACTGGGCTTGCCATCCTCCCCAACTTCCTCGTCAGTCAGCCAGCAGTTTGAGCCTCCACGTCCTCAGATGGGAAAGTCGGCAGTGTCTTCATGGGCTTTCTGTGGAGAGTGTTATAAACAACACGTGAACAAGAAAATGTCACAGCCGTTATCTAAACACTCACTCCATGCCGCGGGCCTGCTGCCCCATCCTTCGTGCTAGCGCCGAGGAGTACGGATCCGCCTGCGGTTTGGCATGTGTAGGTTTCGTACATCAAATACCCTCCTGGAGAGACACCAGCATCTGGTCAGCACATGGCAGCTGACAGCTACCCCCATCGCCTGTCAGTCGTCTTGGGGCCATCGCAAAGGCTCTGCCTGTGCGTGGGGCAGTCAATAGCGAGTCACCCAGGCACAGGCTGCCGCCCAGCACCTTCCATCTGAGGGCCCTTCCACAGGCCGGACAGCGGCCAATGGGCCTTCGGCTCCACACTGCACATCAGTGCAGAGATAAACTAAGAATGTGCCTCATCTTAAAATCTGCTCCTAGGACTTTTTCTTTATTGAATCATCACCTAAGGACACACTTTTAGAGAAAGAGCAAGGGAGATAGGAAGAAAGAGAAACATTTATGCTAGACAGAAATAACAACTGGTTGCCTCCCCCATGTACCTAGACCTGGGATCAAACCTGCAACCCAGCCATGTGCCCTGACAGAATCTAACCCCTGACCCTTCAGTCACCAGACCACATTCCAACCGCTGGGCTGAGCCACAACAGCCTGGGCTAGGACAGCGGCGTTGGCATTAGAGTGCCTCCCGTGGCCCCTGCTTCCCCTCTCTTCAGGCCTGACGCAGTTTCTGTGATAGCTTTTCAGCTTCAGAAGCTGGAGGAAGTCAGGGCTCTTTTTAGTCCTTTTTACAAACTCCTTTCTCACAATTCACCTCAAAACTCAGGTCAACTGTGTTTCATTAGTAGCATCTTGATACTAAAAAGGAGTTCAGGAGAGGCAATAAATAGAAAGGTAAGTCAGGTGATACGGTTTTGAAATGAAACAAGTTTGTATAGTAACTGGTTCCAGATTGCCTTACAGTCTTGCTTGGCAGGTAGAGATTTATTCCTGATAGCGAACCAGATGTCACACTTGCTCTTCTAAGGCATTTGCTTTTATCTCCAGCAGTTCCTGATGGAATAGATACAAAGAAAAGAGTAGAGCCTTGTTTAAGCAGGGAGCAGTGTGTTTGCATCCTGACACCGGAGAGGATCTGATCATCTGAGAGCTTCCAATCTAGGGCTTAACAGCTTTCAAAAATCAAACACGTCAAAACAAAACAAAACAAAATAAAACAAAACAATATAAAACCTGAGTAAGAAACAGAAAGTACAGAGAGGCAGTCACACATTTTGCAATCATGTGTGAGAAGACAGAATGTGCCCATGACATAAAAACCACCTACAGCTTTGGCTCTTTTAGAAGAACAGGGCCTTCAGAAGTTGGCTAATGGTTTTATGGAAGACAACCAGTCGCTTGACAATGTTTCGTTGTGACAGTGAACCCAGAACTCCTCTGAGACTCCTTTCAGCCAGCCTGGCAGCCTGCTCCCCCGCAGCCCTCAGCAGCATCCTGCCCTGGGCCTTTCCTGCCCCTTCCTTCCTCCTTCTCTCCATGGCACAGTCCTGGTCGGCCTCTGTGAGTCAGCAAATGTCAGTGCTCAGGCTCTTGGGTGAGTCATACAAACCCACTGCAAACTGGTATTTAAAAAAAAGAAAAAATCACAGTCCTCAACAAAAACCCCAATAGCACTGATCTGAGGACCTTCTCTCCAGACCTCTGTCATTAACAGGAATGGGCCCCTAGCCCCTGGTCCCAGTGTCTCTTAGCTCAAAATCTTGAGAGATGGTTTGCTCCAGCATGGCTCACATGTCCATTCTGCTCCAGGCAGCTCTGCCCAGGTGGGAGGGTCTCATGTGAACATGGGTGTCAAGGCTCATCCCGAAGTCGGAGGAGTGCTGGCAGAGCAGGTTATGGGCTGGCAGATGCTCCAGGAGGAATCCACCACATTTCAGGACTTGGCTTTGATTCGTGGTTGTGGCCAGGGTGGAGGAAGTTCTGTGCAGAGTGACTGCCAGAGAAAGGCATTACTGTATTTTGCCATGTGTAATGCGCACCCACATTTTTGTGTGCATTATACATGGGATTATTATACCCATCTGATGCCCATGGTATGTAATCATTATACCCATGTATAATGCACATCCTTATTTTTCCCTCAAAAATTTGGGCCAAAAAGTGTGCATCATACATGGCAAAGTACGCTTATGGGGAATGAGAGATTGTGCGATAAACAGAGGGGCTGTCATGGGGAGGAGTTGTATTACTTTTCTATTATTGAGATAACAAATTACCACAAAATTAGAGCCTTAAAACAACACAACTACGTTTTCTTACAGTTCTGCATTGAAGAAGTCTGACAGGTCTCACCGAACTGTGAGTAAGGAATCAGCAGGGTCTTTTTGGAGCTTCTCAGGGACTATCTGTGTCTTGCAGCCTTTCAAGGCCAGGCAGGTTCACACAGGATTCGGGAGGACGGGAGAAAATCCATGGTGCCGTGGGGATGCCTGACACGCCTTTATTCGGTGTGGGGGGGTGCGATCCACACACACTGCAAGTTGCATGTCCCTCTGTGGGAGTCCCAACTGCCTTATATACCAAATGCACCCAAAGCCGGCAGTGTGCCAAGGGATTACGAAACGGAGCGTGGTTCTGTGCCCGTGGGCCCAGACTCATGGTTCTATGAACACTGCTAAGTCATAATTGCCCGGACAGCTGAGTGAGGGAGCTTGACTGGCTCCATTTTCCCCACAATCTGTTACTTTACCTTTTCTGGCTTCCAAGGCCACCAGCATTTCCTTGACTTGTCACACCTTCCTCCGTGCTCACAGCCCTTCCTGGCGCCTCTTCTGTCATCACAACTCTCTCACTGACCACAGAAGGGAAAGGTTTTCCACTTCACAGCTCCCGTGATTAGATTGGGCCCAACTGGATAATCCAGGGTAGTCTCTCCACCTCATGGGCCCTAACTTTAATCCTATCTGCAAAGTTCCTTGTAATGGGCTGGATTGTGTCCCTTCCACCCCATATTCATATATTGAAGTCCTAAGCCCCAAAATGTAGACTGACTTACTAATGGGGTAATTACAGATATAATCATGTGAGTCTTTAAGGTGGGCCTTAACCCGATATAACTGAAGTCCTTATCAAAAGGGGGAAAGACACAGACACATTTAAAAGGAGGATGACATCAAGAGGTAGAGGGAGAAAATAGCCATCTACAAGCTACGGAGAGAAGCCTGGAATGTGCCTTTCCCTCATAGCCCTCAGAGGGAACCAAGCCTGCTGACACCGATTTTGACTATGAGAGAATAAATTTCTTTGTTCAAGCCTCCCAGTTTGCGAGACTTTGTTAAAGCAACCTAGCAAACTAATATATCTTTTTTGCCCTGGAAAGGAAATATTCACTGGTTCTGGGGATTAGGACATAGACATCGTTGGAGAGCCATATTCTACTTACCGCAGGTTTAACCAGTGGCTCTCAGTCAATTGTTATTGACCCGCCTTTGTCTTGGGACTGGGCCCCATCGCTTGTTACCATAAGTGAAAGTGTGGGCTGGACCGCAGGCTTATTGCTCAGGAACACCCTGAAAGCAAGAGAGCAGACTCCGAGCATGTGGTCTCGGCGTGGGAGCAGGGCGCAGCTTCAGGCACACGGGCATTCGTGAACCACAATGTGAAGGTGCTGGCATTTACTGCTATTTTTTTGAGGGGGGGACATTGTATTTGCAGAATCCAGTAAACTAGACATTGTTAGCTACTTAATTAGAACAAGAAAAACATGGGAGTGATGTTAGTGAAATGGCAGAACAGGAGTTTTTTACACTATCCCCCCACCCCCCGAACAGTGAATCTGACAACTGCCCGGGATGAGAGTGCCTTTGTGGCAGCCTGAGGGTTGAGAACTCCTGGGACACCGACGGAGAAAACACCGATGGAGAAAACACCGACGGAGAAAACAAATCTGAGATTGGACACATCGAAGAGGATAAGAGGACCGGTTTAACCTTACTAGTTCACCCTCCCCCATGGTAGCACAGCTCAATGACAAGAGAGATCTTCTAGGTCTTTGACTGCTTTACTGGGGGAGAGTGAGAGTGCTGAGTGAGAACCTGGCTTCCCGCAGCTGTGCAGAACGCTGCCGGAGAGACCCACTTCTTTCTCACCCCGCCCGGAATGCCCAGGTGTGCTGCACAACTATGGGGTGGAGAGGAGTTGGGAGAACAGACAGGCCTCTCAGAGGGCCTCAGAGGGACATGGATCCTACTAACTGCTTTGTGGATCCAACAGAAAGCCCCCCAACAATATGCTAGATGTGCCCCACCTGCAGATTCCTGATCTGGCCCTCAGCCACCCCTAACACTCCATTTGTCTCTCCGCCACACACCTCTACCCTGTGGCTGGCTCTGTGTGTGCTCCGAGAGTGGCGAGTGTGAACCTTTGTAGATGGCTAGTGTGCACCGGCAGAAAGCTGAAGGACTGGGTGAGAGCACACTACCTTAAGCGTTCAGCGTCACCCTAAGGAAAACAAAATAGGAGGCTGTTGGCACTTGGCCTGGCTCTACAGAACCAAGATAAGTATACAATCTGAAGAATTCCCCCTAAAGAGGGAACAAGAAATGGGGAGCAGGTGAATTCACAGAAAAGGTCTGAGAGAGCCTCGGAATCCCTGGCAGGACTGACAGACGGTTCTTCTCTCCCGAAGCCAGGCAGTGAAGACTGGAGGAGGCACCTGCGTCTTCAAATGCAAAGACAGCAGTGCAGGCTTCAAGGCACGTGACAAATGGAGGAAACATGACACCACCAAAGGAACACGATAATTTTCCAGTAACTGACCCCACAGAAATGGAGACCCATGGTCCTGAGTGTTGTCAGCACACACATAACAAGGTGAGTCTGTGAGGAATGGACATGTTTATTAACCTGACTAGTCACATGGTATGCTTTAACTATATACAATTTTATCTGTCTACTATACCTCAGAAAGCTGAAAAATGTTATCAAAATCTTGAAATTGCAAAATCTGAGTAACTGGTTACAGAGATTCACCACTATCTTCTCTGTTTTGTGTGTTTACAAAAATGAAATGTGGAATGTGCAAAGCGTTGAAAGATGAGGTGGGATAAGCAGGCTGGGCCCACCTGGAGTCGGCTTAAATGCCAGTGAGGAACTTGGACTTCATAAGTAATGGGGAACCACTGAGAGCAGCTGAATGACACTATGGACATGCAGGGAGCAAGGAGTCCAGAACCCTGACTGCTACAGCGAGAGAGACGTGGAGAAGCCAGTGGGGAGCAGGTTAGAGATACACTTGCAGCCAAAAGAGCCCCTGAGTGCTGTGTTACCGTCCACTGTGAGAGAAGTCGGCTCTCCTGTGCACAGTGAACAAGGGGCCCTGACAGCCCTGCGCGCCCGCCCCACTGCCCACATGCGGACCAGGCTGAACTCACAAGGTCCCCAGGTCCCCTCCCCTGTGGTCCCTGCGGCTGCTGGTGGGGTTAGGCCAAATGCTGGCGAGCAGAAACTGATGTAAAAGAATGGTCAGTAAGACATGAAAACCAATATACATTAACCAGAAAAGTAAATCTACAACTAATAATAAAACAGCAGATTCGTGTTCCCAGCCCGCTCCCTCCACCACCGCCAAAGGAAAAGTGTTCGGCTGCTGCTCCGTCTCTCCACCGCCACCTTAAGCACGTTCTTATCCCCTTTTATTTGGACCATGCAACACTCCTACTTGGTCCCCTGTTTTTCGTCTCTTTCTTCTTGCTTTTCATCCTCTAGCTGCTACATTGTCATCAGGAAACAGGAAAGTAAAACACAGACAGGCGCAGAGACCCACACACACAGATCTCATCGTGCCATTCACCTGCTTAGTCTCGAAAGCACTCAGTGGCTTCCCATTGCTTGCAAAGCCCAAGTTTCTAACCGTGTGATCTGAAGCCCGCTCCAGGTGAGCCCAGCGCACTCTTCTCAGCTCATCTTCCAATGCTTCTCACATCGCGAAAATGGAGGCAACTGTACTGAACAGCAATAAAAAATAAAAGTAAAAATAAAAAAGAATCTATTCCACTGTTTCTCAAAGTATGGCCCCTGAGCACTGGAGTTAGCCTTCTGGGATGTTTGTGAAAACCCCAGTCTCATGAGTCTGAGTGTTTTAACAAGCTTTGCAGCCACTTTGATGCACACATCGCTGGGGGCTGCTCATCCAGAGTCACGGGGCTCTTTCTTCCTCTGTCTAACGTGCCCTTTTCCTTTTCCACTTCCTTCGAGGCCTTGTTCACATAGCATCTTCTTCTCATGAGCCAAATAAATTGTTCCCCCATATCCATTTCCTTAGTACTCTATACAGACCCTCATAATACAGCTTTGTTTTACAGATGCTTGCTACAGACCTGTCTCATCTGTTGGGTTATGAATTTCTTGCCATTAAGAATCACATCCTATTCACCTCCCCCCCGAGTGACTACACAGTTTCTGTTTCTACAATGAGAAATGTGCAACTGACCATGTTTCCCGCTCTTCTTAGCCACCTAATGTGCTTAGAGTCAAATTCACAGCTCAAGCATCACAATGATCAAGGCCACCATTGGCTGTGTGTCTGTGTCCTCTTTTCTTCCTAAATGTGACCTATTTCAATTTATATTTTCCTTGTCCAGAATATTAAAAACCTGTATTTGAACATTTTATTTTATGTGTTTCTGCTACAAACTGCCTCAGATCATTTCTGGAACAAGGTGAGAGAGATAAATTAATTATTTATCTCAGTATTCCTACCACCCAGGACAGCGTCTGGCAGATAGAAAATACTCATTAACTATTTGTTGAATTAGTCAAAAGAAGAAAGTTCTGTGGATTCCATGACAGCTGTTTTACTCATTGCTTAGGAGACTTCAGTTCCTTCTGATTTCGATCACAGTGTTCAGGAACTAGAGCTGCCAGGAGAATGCCTGATGGAGAAGTGCCTGTTGCTACACAAACTTCACTTAATTTTAGCTCCCTAATTGTCAGTATTTCTACCTTGACCCCTGTGCAAGCCCTCTTAGGGACTCAGGCTACTCATGAACTTTATAATCCGTGATTAATCTTCTTTAAAAAAACATCAGTGTATGGTTGCCTCTCATGCACCCTCTACTGGGGACCTGGCCCTCAACCCAGGCATGCAGCCTCACTGGGAATTGAATCAGTGACCCTCTGGTTCACAGGCTCATGCTCAATCCACTGAACTACACCAGCCAGGCTGTGATTAATCTTAAAAGATGGTGGAACAGGTAGATCTCTGCCGAGAACTGAGAAGGGGATCAAGGATAGTGTGTTCAGGGGAGCAGGGAGAGCAGTGTTCAAATGAGATTGCACAAGGCCGGAGCTAAGGACAGAACATGGGGAGGAGGGCATGTCACACAGGGAGGTGGCAGCAGACCCAGTGTCAAAGCGCAAAGGTAGATGCAGGACTGCTGTCTGCTGAAGTCACAGCATTGCAATGTCTCCGTGTGATGCCAGAAAGATGAGTGTGTTCAAACACATGGTTAAGGATGGCAACAGCAGACCACTGCAAAATAAAACTACAAAAAGTTAAGAGAAAATCTTGAGAGAGGGAAATAATTCACTTTTATACTCATTTTTCTTCAATTTACATCTAATATTTCCTCAAGAAAAGCCATCTTTTCCATTCCTATGTATTATATCTGAAGAAATAACAGTAGCACCCAAGTCTCTTTAAACTGGAGATTTTTTTCCTAGGAAACACATGAGCATGTGTAGTCTTGACTTTCAGTCGTCACCTCAGCTTTCTAAACAAGTCCCCCACGCTTCCAGTTAGCTATTCTCAACGCATCATTGGAACTTTTTTCCTTTGGAGAAAAATAAAAGGATGCTAAGCTACCAATTGTTACACATAACCAACTACATGTAAAACCACATGTCTCATTTAAATTTTCTTCCAATATCTTTGTTTCAATCAAAAATATCAATTAAGTATGTTTTCCCCATGAAAACCTAGAGAATATGAGATAATCTTTGAACAACATAAAGAAGGTATTAATAAAATAGATTAAGGTAGAAAGTTTGTAGAAATGAATTTGTTCACATTGTTGCATGTCACATATGATGTGACAAAAATCCTGGTCTGTTAAAACAAAATATGGCCCTTTCCCCCAAAAAGAAATTAACAGAGGAACTGCTACTTGTAGCTTGGCATATCTGGTCCGTTTATGTTGTCTGGGGTCAGTGGGCTCTTAGTACTGACTGAGAGTTTGGTCTGGGCCTCAGACAGTTCGTGTCAATGGCAGGGCAGTCGCCGAGCCAGCTGAGGCAAGGAGGCCTGGTTCACCTGTGATGTGAGGACCAACTGGCAGGTTATGTGAGAATGAGATCGGGGTCAGAGGTTATGTGCCCCCCCCCACCGCCCATGGCAGAGGGCCCTTGGTCAACTGCAGCTGAGCTGAGAGTCAAGCAAGTCTCCCGTTTGTCACCCCAGTCATAGCCCGTGGACCAGTACACTCTAACATGTAGGCCTGGCCTTCTCACACTGTGAACCCAGTTAGTGTGTCAGCTTTCTTTGAACCTTTCTGCAATCCCCCAATTCCTGAAATCTGAGAACTGCTTCTGTTTCCTCTGTAACACTCTAGTTTCCTTTTGGGGACCTCAGGTCCTTTAACGGAAGTCCTGACACCTTGTCAGAGTTTGGCCAGTCCCCACCACCCCACCACAACCCCATCCATGGCCAGTGCAGAGCCTGCACCCTGACTTGCTGAAAAACACCTAAGTGATAGAGCCAGGACTCAAATTCAGGACTGAAAAAGGACAAAATCTGACTCTCTCTCCCTAGCAATGAATTATAAACAAAGTGACCATAGAAGCAAGCTAGAATCTTAAAGCCGTTTCATCGACATGGTTTGGTGTGTTGTACATGTCCACGCACCACTCCAAATACGTGCAGCCCTGCCTCTTCCTGCAGCCACTGAAGAAACAACCAGTTCTATGCAGGCTTTAACCAGCTTCATACACAAGCAAGCCTGGCAGTGTCTTGCTTCAGCCTGTGTCTCATCCTCTCACTTCCCTCTTTGTGGCTTCTCTGAGGCTACACCATGGGACAGCACGGCACATGGGCAGCCCAAAATGCAGAGGAGTTAACATTTGAGGCCCCTGTCTGCTACAAGCAGATAAGAACCAATAAACAAAGGTTTCCTTCTTTCATCCCCCATGGACATTCTGAAATACATTTCATACAGATCCTCAGAAAGTTCCTCAGGGTCAAGTCCTAGATGCCCATGCTGTGGTCATTTCAACAACACATGCTCATGTTGGATTTCCTTTCATCTCTGTTGCTTTTCCCTTACTGCTGCCCATGCTACTACATTCCCACGTGAACTACCTGTGCTCCCGAGACAGACTACCTTTGCCTCAGGCTCTGCTTTTAGAGGAGCCCAGGCAGGTGGACAGAGAAGTGACCATTTCACAAGAAAGCCAGTCCAACCACTTCCATATTACTCTCTGCTAGTGACCACAGTGATTTTTCTCTCCAATTCTCTTTGACTGTTTTCATCCTGGGCACATGATGGCATCCCAAACCTCCTCCTTTTTCAAAAGTCACTACTGAGTGAAATGTCCTCAAGAGATTAGAACGAAGATCTGACCACAGCTGAGTGCAGCTAACATTTCTGAGCCAAAGCCATAGCAAGGGCAGGGCTTCCACAAGGCAGATGAAGAATGTGAATCTAGACAGAAGATAAAAGCTTTTCCCACTACAAAGAGAAAATCAGTATTCTGGGAAGAAGATGGTCAAACACCTTTGTGTATGACACAAATGCAGGCATTTGGGTTGGGGCCACTGATCTATCTCCACACCTCTGTCCCTGCAGCAGTCAAGGTTCCAGACCCCTTGTTTCCTTAAATCTTTGCTCCTTTCAATCGATGTTGCCTCTTCTACATCTCCACTGTCAGTGGGGAGGTCAGTGCCATCACTGTCAGCCTGAAGAAGTTCTGAGGGAAATCAGAAGGATGCAGCAAATCAAGAGAAGCCCCACTGCAGCCACACTTAGCATTGTGCCTGGCAGCAGAGGCGAGCAGTGAATGTCCCTGAGCAGTGAAGCCCTGCTTGACGTCCTTCCATCTTCGTGAGCACAGGCAGAACTGAGGAGTGTGCCTGTCCCTTGCCCAGCCCTGAAATGAGATTTATTCATTTTCCCAGATGTTTATTTAGAGCTGACTTTATACGCAGACTTTCTGCTAAAATAAGCCTTACCTTTTCAATTATTTTCATTCTGGTGATGCTTATTTGCTTTTAGATGCCATCATTTATTCTCTTATACTTATTTAGATGCAATCATTTATTCTCATGGTACCTATAATACATTGCACAAAGAAATGGCACTTCCTCTTTTTGCTAAATCTAATAATATTCTAATGATTGCCTACAAGTATCCTAAACCTCTGTAGCAATAATGATCTCAATGGCCATTATTCTGCAGGCTCTGTCCCAGGGCTATAGCCCTCTAGGGCATATGGAATTAATACAAGAGATGATTAAATCTCTTTGATGATCTCTCTTTTGTGTGTCAAGCATAATTTGTGGTCTAAATTCTCAATACCTATTGCACACATATGTACGACTTTTTAGACTTGTTTGTACATGCTGCTGTGATTAGTAAAATGCAAACCCATAGATTTACCTTTTAGCTTAACAAATATAGTGGTGAGGCTAGTCTTTAAAAATATTTTAAATTGAAGTCCTAGTGCCCCCAAATATTGGGCAATTGGTGTCATGGAAAGAAGTCCCAAGACAGCAGTCAGTAAAGGCTCAGGCTCCTGTCCTAGCTCAGCTGTTGACAGACTCTGAAGACTTAAGCAAGGCATTGGTCTTGGTAAACCTCAGTTTCTTAATCTGTGAGAACATAACCAAACCAACATCAAGGAACCGTTATAAGAAATATAAATTGGATCATGTTGTTGTTTATCGAGCTTTTAAAAATGTGTCTTCCCCCAAAGGTTTTGATTCAAAAGTCATGCGTGGTATCCAGGATACTGTATTTAAAAGATCTTTTATTACCCTAGCCAAGTAGCTCAGATGGTTAGAGCATCATCCCAATATGCTAAGGTTGTGGGTTTGATCCCCAGTCAGGACATATACAAGAATCAACCAATGAATATATAAATAAGTGGAAAAATAAATAGATGTTTCTATTTCTCTTTCTTTCTTTCTTCCTCTCTCTCTCTCTAATCAATACATTAAAAAATTTAAAAGATCTTTAGCTAATTCTGATATAAACTACCTTTGACATATTCTACAAAGTAATAAAATGTAAGTTAAATTCTTTGGAGTTATAAACTGCTATGAAAATAGAAAATATTATCACTAATAAGTAAGTAGGAAAACTTGAAAGATCTCATGAAACTAATATTTAAGGACTAATCTTTCAGCAAAAGACCCTGTAGTGTTGTGACCAGTAGGCTGTGTTTGAGGTCAGTATTTCAGCACCCCAGCCCCGTGTTCTCTGTCCAAGTGTATAGAAAGCAGGGAAAAAATGGCTAAGTTGGAATCAAGCACAAAAACAGGGAAAAACCACGCCAAAGCATATCATAATCAAATTTCTGTAAACCAGTGATTAAGAGACAATATTAAAATTAGCCAGAGATGTAGAGTCGGAAGAGGGGGTGGGAAAAAAAAAAAAACTAAATGTAGAGGAACAAAAACAATAATTATAGCAGCCTTCTCATCAGAAGCGGAGCAAGCCAGAAGACCAGGGAGCTTTAATGTACTAAAACAAAAACTACCAACCTAGTAATCTATACCCAGAAAGATCATTTTTCTGAAATGAAGGGAAAAAGGTGGGTTTTTTTCCAGAGAAATGAAGCTACTAGAACCGAGTTTAGCACAGGTGTAGGATACAAGGTCAACACACATAAATCAACTGTTTTTCTCTATATTAGCAACAAACTATCAAAAATTAAAACTAACAAAACAAAGTCATTTAGCACATCATCAAAATAATGAAACATTTAGATATAAGTTTAACAGACTACATGCAAGAGGAAATCAATAAAAATTATATATCACTGTTGAGATAAATTAAAGAACACATAAATAAATGGAGAACTATAGCACATTAATGGATTAAAAGACTTAATATTGTACATTCTGCCCAAATTAATCTATGAATTTAATGTAATTTCATTCAAAAGTTCATTATCCATGCCCTGGCTGGGTAACTCAGTTAGTCAGAGCATTGTCCTGATATGCCAGGGTCACGGGTTTGATCCCTGGGCAAGGCACATACAAGAATAAATCAATGAGTGTATAAATAAGTAGAACAACAAAATTAATGTTTCTCTCTCTCCCCTACTTCCTCTCTCTCTAAAATCAATAAATAAAACATTTAAAAGATACCATTGTCCTCTTCTGTGGAAAGTGACAAGCTGATTCTTATTCATATAAAAATACAAAGGTTTATAATAGCCAAAACAATTTTGAAAAAGAACAAATTTGAAAGACTTCCATTACCTGTTTTTAAGGTTTACTATGAAGCTACAATTAACAAGAAAATATGGTGTTGGCATAAAAATAGACATCCAGATGCCTTGGCCAGATAGCTCAGTTTGTTAGAGCTTTGTCCTGATGGGCCAAGGTTGTGGGTTTGATCCTGGTCAGAGCACATACAAGAATCAACCAATGAGTGCATGAATAAGTGAAACAACAAATAGATGTTTCTCTCTTCCTCTCTGTCTTTAAAATCAATAAATAAAAAAAAAATTTAATACACATACATATCCAAAAGTGAGTGGGGAGACAGGTAATGGGGGGAAGAAGGAGAAGGGTCAAATCAAGGAACATGTATAAAGGACCCACAAACAAGGACAGCAGGGAGGGGGAGGATTGAATGTGGGTGGTGGTGGTGGGTAGGGCAGGGGAGAGTAACGGGGAGGAATGGGGACAACTCTAATTGAACAACAATAAAAATAAATAAATAAAATAAAAAACAAATCAATACACATACAGATCAATGCAATAGAACACATAGTCTAGAAATAGACCTACAAACACAGGGTCAATTGATTTCTGATGGAGATGCCAACACTATTCAATAAAGAAAAGATGATCTTTTTAATAAATGGTACTGAAACAACTTGATAGCCATACCATGTACAAAAAGATAAAAGATTTTGAGCCTATACAATATAAAAAACCTTGAAATGGATAACAGACCTAAATGTAAGAAGTAAAACTATAAAAATTCTAGGAAACATAAATAGAAAACATAAGATAAAATCTTAATTTGGGATTGGAAAATATTTCTTAAATATGACTCAAAAAACACAGAATATAATAGGAAAAAATCAATAATTTGAACTTCACCAAAATTAAAAATGTTTGCTTTTCAAACAGCAAGAAAATGGAAAGGCAAGTCACAGACTAAGAGAAGTATTTGAAAGACATATGTCCAACAAAAAAACATCTATTATATGAATACATAAAGAACTACAGTAGTATCTTAGTCTACTTGAAGTTCCCAAACAAAATACCATAGACTGGGTGGCTTAAACAACAGAAGTTAATTTTCTCACATTTAGAGGCTGGAAGCCCAAGATCCAAGTGCAGACACAATTGGGTTTTGGTGAGGGTGCTCTTCCTGGCTTGCAGATGGTAGTCTTCTTGTGTCTTCCTGTGGCAGAGAGAGATACTCAGCTCTCGGGTGCAACTTCTTATAAGGGCACTAATCCCATCCTAAGGGCGCCACCTAAATGACTTCGTCTAAACCTAATTACTTTCCAAAGGTCCTATATCCAAATACTATTGCATTGGGAGTTAAGGTTTCAACACATGAACTTCATGGGGGGGGGCACAATTCAGTTTGTGTCAAATAGGAAGACAATTCAACTAAAAATGGGGAAAAGATTTGAAGTCACTCCAGCAAGAAGATAAAGAGATGGCAAATGAGGACCTGACGAGATGTTCTACATCATATTACAACTAACATTAGACACAACTACACACTCACTACACTGGCTGTAATTTCTTTAGAGACAATACCAAGTGCTGGAATATGTGGAGAGACTGGAACCCTCATACATTACTGGTAGAAATGTAAAATGACACAGCCAATTTGGAAAACAGTGAGGCAGTTTCTCAAAATGTTAAGCATCAACTTACCATATGGGCCAGCAGTTTCACTCCTAGTTATCTGCCAAAGAGAAATGAAAACATGCCCACCCAAAGATGTGTTCATTAATGCTCAGAGCAGCATTATTCATAGTAGCCCAGAACTAGAAGCAACCAAATGTTCATGAACTTGTGAATGGTTAAACAAATTGTGGTATAGGTATTCATACATTTAAATACCATTTAGCAATCACAAGGAACAGGTTGCTGATAAATGAAAAACATGAGTGAGTGTCCAAAGCATTATGTTAAATGAAAGAAATGAGATAAACAGACAACATATGTTTATTCTAATTATATGAACTCATTGAAAGGGAAAACCTGATAGAAGGTTGTTGGCAGGGGCAAGGGAGTGTTGACATACTTTTCTGGGGTAATGAAACTCTTCTATACCATGATTGTGGTGACTGATTATGTACATGACTACTTTTGTAAGAAGTTATCAAATTGCACAGTTACATTTTATTATATGTAAATTATACATCAGTAAGTCAGGCAGAAGAAGGAGGAGAAATCGGGGAGGAGCAGGGGCCCTGTCACCATCACCACCCCTGAGTAGGAGAGTTTCCTTTGAGTTCAAGACTTTCTATAAACGTACAGCAATGGGAACAGTGTGGTATTGGTGAAAAGAGACCTAGAGATTGATGAAACTGATTGCCTGGCTACCAGGAACTCACTCCCACAGTGCCCAATGGTGGTGGACACATTACGGACCACTGAGCACTACGTGTTCATTTCTTTTCTCTTTTTACAAATGGGGAATAGGAGGCCTGACCATCATACCAACAGAGACAAAGGTCAGAAAACTTTTCTTGACTAGAAGGACACACAGATGATAGGGGCTGTCTTGTTTACTACGCAAGGGTCCTGCAGGTCTAGAGCTGATAGGGTGGAGGTATGCAACGTGTAGATCCTTCCTGAGAATGGGAAGCCAATTCACAGGGATGCAGAACTAAGAAATGGAGCAAAGGACAGTTTCTTCTGCCATATTGGTCATATTGAGCTCCTGGATCTAGATATATTTGAAACCATATCTCCTTAGACTTCCTAATTATTTGAACCAATAAATTCCCTTTTCCGTCTAAGCAGATTTGAGCTTGGTTTCTGTTTCTCGTAACAGAGAGTTCTGAATAATGTATGCATGTACTCCGGAGTGGTATTAGAGGAGATTGGCTTATTCACATACTGAGTGGTTTCCCTTGTGCGGGGCTTTTAAAAGCTCTGAGCCCAGGTTTCTCATCTCTTGGTAGAAGTGGTTGGATTGGAGCAATAGCTTCTGAGAAGAGTTGCACAGAGGCGAGGCACCATGGTACCTCAGCAGGAAATGAGGCAGAGCCACAGTGAGGGACCCCAGCCGCTGCCCCAACCAAACCAGAAGTAGCCCTGCCTTTTAAAAATCTGTTTTACATATTAGAATTACACATAAAGTTTGAGTTGAAACAAATAATTTCCTTTGTTAAAAAAAAGGCTCTGTGATTTCTTCCAGTTCCAGAAATTCTAGTAATCTGTCGATTTCTGAGAAGCAGTGTGACGTTGGCCATCGCATTACAGCACGTCAGACTGCCTGGTGATCGCATCCAGCTCCACCCCTTATTAATAGTGTGACTATGGGCAAGTTTCTTTGCTGGTTGGTTTCTTCATCAGTAAAATAGGAGGATAGTAGTACCTGCTTCGAAGGGTAGTTATGAGGTTGATTGACAGCATGTGAAACCCTTCCAACCATGTCTGACACCTGGTGTGCGCTCAATAGCTGCTCGCCATGGGAGTGATGGCGAAATGATGATGATGATGATGATGATGATGATGATGATGATGATGATGATGATAGGCCTGGAAAATCTCAGTGAATCTGGTTTGCTTTTGTCAATTCCCTTAAGGAGTGAGCTAAAAAAAAAAATCAGGTCACCAGCTTGTTCCGTGTAATTGTGTCAATGTGTTGGGGGCAGTGAAATCTTTGGTCTCTGTTTCTTGTTTTCAGAATATAATCATTCTTTCAACTAATGACTAGTCCAAATGGTCATTTTTTGTGTGTGTTTTAAATAAAACTTTCTTGATTATATAAATAGTACATATGCAGTGATAAAATTTTGAAAAATTAATTTAAAAATGTGATAGCATTTGGAATCTTACTACCAATATGTAAATGCTATTAACATTTTGATTATTATATATTTCAGTTTGGAGTGTTTTCTTCTGGACTTTCTTATATAACATTAAAAAGAATATATAAATACGTACAAAAAACTACATAAATATATATGTATGTTTGTATGTATAGTTTTATGTCCTTCCTTTCACAAATAAAGTTATATTGTAAGTAACACTCCATGACATTAAATATTCTTTGAAAACAACATTTATATGACATCTTAATAATTTATCAATATATGGCTCTAACATGATTTATTTGATGAGTTCCCTATAATTGGACTTTTAGCTTTTAGTTTAGATCTGGTATATAAATAATGCTGTTTAAACATCCTCAGATATCAGTCTTGAAATATATCTGACTAGGATCCTATACCTTGAGAAATCTCTGAGCCACCAAAATATGGCCATTTATAAGGCTTTCGCTACATATTATAAAATAGTCTTCCAGCAAGCTTGTACCACCTTACACATTGACTGGCATTGTCATAAATATCTGTAAACAGCAATTGTTAGAAATTATAAATGCTGGTTTTCATTATAGGAACTACCTTGGGGAAGCAAACTGTTGAATGTATTGCCTTTGTTTGAGAAATTTGACTAAATCTAAAGTTCACAAAACTAGGCTTTCAGGGCCCAATACAGATCACATATTTCTTTCTAGAGCCCTTAAAGTTTACAAAATTCATTGTAAAAATCATTCCTATTGGACCATAAAATGAAAAATCCATCACATCACACAGTGATTCAGAGTCTTTTTAAGCTGTAATATTTACTAACCAGAAAATGAAGAAGCTGTTGTTGCTGCGGGCATCGTTTTGATTGTAACTATTACCCAGGCCTTTCACACCACGCTTCACGAAGGAGCAACATCCGATTCTGTAAGGAGTACAGTTAAAGGGACTCCGCATATCACACTAATGCCGACTTCACTCGGACCCTTGACTAACAACTAACTAATGCTCTCTGGGTTAGATGAGTGGCCTGTGGTTCATTAAACTTGAACACTGGAATTTAAATGTGAAAGACAATATGAAAATATTCCTTACACGTTTTTCATTCAAGCCCTGGAAACTTCAAGTAGGAAAATGTTCCAAGGGGCAATGCTGTGACTAGAATACTGAGTTGGGAAAAGCAAGATGGCATCATCTAGAATTTAAAATAGTTTTCTTTAAAGGCCTCACAACGTCACTTCCCTAGAGCTATAGCTGTGTTCTGACTGACATTCTGCTTCTCCATGAGACCCGAACACACAGCTCATGTGATCCATTCTTGGCCTCCTTTTTCTCAGTCAGTCTTAGCAATATTAACTGCATTTGTAACCTGAAAGAAACTAACAGAGAAATGAATCTTGTCCAAATGCCAGAATGACAAACAGATTGCTAATAATCTGTACTCTAGTATTTCAACTCTGCCATCCTCCCTCATCCTTCTTGCTAGTCACATTGTTCTTTCCACCATCGTCTGGACCACCTTGACCTTTGGGACCTGGACTGGTTGTGTCCTCTAAAAGAGTCTTCGTCCCTGTGTAGCCTGGTACGTTTCACTCATCCAATCAGGTTTCCCCACACATCTCCAATCATAGATGCTAAGACCAAGGTTCACACTTTGTTAGGTTGTATTGGTTCTAAGAAATATAAATCTCTTCAAGTTACTTCAAGCAGCAGGGGTTTGTGATGAACATGTCTAATACAGAGGCGTCACAGACAGGCAAAGAATCTCAAGGAAACCAAGGAGAAGCTCCTATTCAAGACCCAAGACAGGCCTAGGATACAAGTGGTTTTATCCCCTCTTCAGTTATAAAAGTCAAAGATCTCCATTCTGGTGCTCTGTCGTTATGGTGACTCCTACTCTCACCGGCCCTGTGCTTCTTTGTGTGTTAGCTCATTCCTCCCCCCAGCTCTCTGCACCTATACCAGTCTCTATGCCACTGCACTGAAACTTACTTGAAATAGATTCCTGGGTGGGGCTTTTCAGAAAAGACCATTTTAGAAGCAGGGATCCATCCCCTGGAAGGCTGCATTTGGCAGGTTCCCCAGCCTGCTCTAGTCCAGTGGCCACTTTTGCTTCAACCCCAGCCTAAGGCTCTGCAGTTGCCCTTAAAAAGGGAGAAAGGGCAAGTTGGGCATTTTATCAAATATGTCTGACCCACCAAATTTCTGACTTTGACCCTAAAAATATTACTTTTGTGGATAAAAGATCTAGTATCATAGTGCTAATTTGCTTCCTCTGTTGCAAAGAAGAGGACTGATTTCATCTCCCAAGCACTGTCCTGGAACCATATCAGAGAGAGATTTTTTGAAAATTGGTTTTACCTGCCCCTAGGACAACAAACTGTCACCCAGTGCCCATCATTCCCTAGCCTGTAAATGAGGCTTGTCCACTTACACAAGAAGCCCATACAAAGCAGCTTTAGGCTACAATACCACTATCAGCTCTTCAGCCCATCTGACCCTTGAGTACCTTGGATACCTGGTGCCTTGACTTCTTTCTCTAGCTCCTTCTGTTGGCCTCTGGCTGTCCTCCTTCCCAGGA
This sequence comes from Tonatia bakeri, assembly GCA_004024845.1. Taxonomy (NCBI): domain Eukaryota; kingdom Metazoa; phylum Chordata; class Mammalia; order Chiroptera; family Phyllostomidae; genus Tonatia; species Tonatia bakeri. Next base: position 76,541 of record PVIA01004259.1, read on the forward strand.
TCCACCCTGCTCACTAAGGTAGCAGGGGTCAGAGTCCCCTATTGTCCACAGGGGTAGGAGAACCTCTCTGCCAACCATGTTTCACTAGCATCCTCTCTCTTTCTACCCACCCCCTATTCCATCCTTCCCTTCAACCTTCAAAAGAAGAGATTCATAATTCAGGGCAAAGTGGGGGATCATCTTTAATGAGCTTTTGGTTTGGACTATGGCTAAAGAACCAGCATATTCTACTTACCTTAGACATTTGTATTAAGGATTAAATGAGAGAACATATGTCAAGTGTTTTGAATAGCACCAACACTTCTTATTATACCTTAGTATTTGAATCCTCTTGGCCGTTTCCTCAGTTGCTCATCCTTTCAGAGTAGGATCTGCTCTCTGGCACAGTCCAATTTATGCAGAGCAAGTATATTCCCATGTGAAGGTGGTGAAGCATTTCAATCAGAAAAAGCATAGACAACTGCTGGTAGTATTCCGTATTTATTGAGAGCTTATTAAGTGTCAGACCCTGTAACAGTGTGCAGCCAAAAGGGGGGGCCCAAATAGGGATTTGGAATGGGGTCCAGAACTCAAGGTGTCCAGGAAATATTAGAAAAATACATAGGATGTCCTCTTCCCCCTTCCTGTCACAGGTTTAAGTTGGGGGAAGGGACACAGGGAGCAGGAACATGCAGAGCTATTTTGTACAGCAAGAGCTTGGAGAAGATTGGCTCCATGACATGGGGCCACACCTGCCCAGACTCATGATGGCAGTCCAGTAAACTTGGAATAATATGGGAATGCTGGCAGGTGTAACTGATTGTAGGAGGAGTCAGAAATGGGGCTGCAGAGGAAGACTGGGTGGGCATTTAAACCCACACACAGCAGCCATGCAAGGGGAGAACCCCACAGTTTTGGCAAGAGTGAGGACCAAGTGGCTTTGGGGTATTCCCTTTTGCCACATGGCTTAGGAAGCAGGAGACTTTGCCTGGAAGAAAAGGGGTGAAAGGACTCTTGCTAGTGGGACATGAGAAGGTGCCACATGGCTTTGGATTAACTGGAGATCATGGCGGTGACACAGCTGATGGTGCCGGGAGCCCAAATCACAGACTTCTGCTTCTTTTCCAGAGATGTGGTACCTCAGAGTGGGCAAAGGGGAAAAGGAAGGACTATGTGCATCTATGGGTATCCTAAAGGACTTTAATATTCTAATGGAGACAATAAGTCACTACTCTGAGTCTGTATAGCTTTAAATAAATATTTCCTTTCCTTTTCACAAATCTCTGGCATTGAGAGACCTCTTTGCTCTGGCGGCAGGCACACCGAACCTAGTCAGGGATCCTTTCGGTAATAGTATATCGTACACCCCTCTTGGGCCTGTTCTGTAACAACCCTACACTTACAGCTTTGCAATTTTTATCTAATTTATCCCTCATGAAGTACCATCATCATCCCCACTCTATTCATGAGGAAACTAAGGCACAGAGAGATTAAGTAATTTAACCCAAAGTCACAAGTATCAAAGTCAGTATTCAAACTAGTAGTCTCTTCTGGAGTTTGAACTTTCTGCCATTAAAGCATGCTGTCTCCAATTAGAATGGCGACTGTTTAAGCAGAAAATGGCCTTGGGAATCATCTTGCCTCTATCCCCTCATTTTATGGATTGGAAACAAAGGCCTAGGCAAAAGAGCTGATTTCCTCCAGTTGCAAATCTTGTTAGAGGCTAGAATCCACAACAACTTTCACTCAAGCGATTTTCCTACTATTCCACTTCATGTTAATATTTTTCTAGACTAATTTTATCAGCATCTACAGAAATGCGATCTTCAGATTAATTTTGCTTTGAAGAAGTTAGTTCTTTTTCCCATTGATCAAAACAAGCTTCCATATTCTGGTGTAGTTGCCAAACTTGGAGAATTACATAATTCTTAGGAATTAATTTCTTAGGATGTTTTGTGTGGTAGTTGAGTTGGATGAGTGGTTTCTAGATTTTAGATTTCAGGGAACAGCAAAATTTCAAAAAACTTAGGGACAAGCATATAATTGACATTTTATTTTTTACAGGCAAGGATTTTAAAAACCCAGGTGCAAAAGAGAAAAAACAAACTACCATCTAAAATACTATCACCATTATGTAAAATAAAGAATATTTCAATCAAAAAATTAGGAAGACCATCTTAGAATTAAGAATCAGTCATTTCAAATGAGTAACATTAATTGCATAGAAAGATTCAAAAATTGGCCCGAGTGTCTTCATTCATCACGGACCCGTGACAATTTAATCATGGATCAGCATCTGAGAATCTGAGTTAGATAACCTTTGAAGTTCTTTCTAGCTTTTAAACTCTGTGATTTTGAGTATCACTTCTCCTTTTACAATATTTTAGAGGTTTCTCGCAGTTAGGTCTTTATAATTAATCCTTCTTAAGCTTATCCTAAAAGGTTTTTTACACTGTGTAAGGAATGACTATCAGAGATTTTACCATCAGAATAGTAAAGCAGGGAAGTATAATTATCAGTCCCTATGTTAACACTCTTCAAGTCTTCCAGTTTCCCCCTCTCCCACCCTGGGGGAGACAGAGCAATGATTCTTCTTCTTCTTCTTCTTCTTCTTCTTCTTCTTCTTTTTCTTCTTCTTTTTCTTCTTCTTCTTCTTTTAAATCTCTTTATCCTTTTTATTGGATCTATTGGGATGACACTGGTTAATAAAATTCTACAGGTTTCAGGTGCCCAATTCCACAACACAGCACCTGTACCCTGTATTGTGTGTTCACCTCCCCAAGAGCAATGATTCCTAACACTGACCTCGCCCTTCTCCCCAGGCTGCTTTAGACCAAAGGAGTCAGGCTCAAGCTACAGCTGGAGATTTGTGTTTTCTGCTGACTGAGAGCCCTCTGAGATTTGACTACTGCCCGGTGCCTAACTAGGGAGTTTTGCCAAGCCTTGGACCAAGAGGGGGAAATTCTTTAAGGAAGGAATACCTGTCTCCATGTTAACAGCCTGGGGGAGAAGTAGAAATCTGGCCCCAGATACCCCTTTGAATTTGCCCCTTTGAAAATTCAGTTCTTTGTTTTCTACTCCATATTGCCATGTTATATCTACATATGTGTTCAGGGTGAGGAGGAGGGTTCGGAGGAAGTCAGAGGATGCCAGGGCTAGAGTGCACATACACCAAGGGCAGAGATATGTACCCCATCTGCCTCTTCACTCCTAGGAATTTGCCTAGCCACAGCAAAGACTCAGCAAATGTTTGTCAAATGCTCCAAGTTTTAAGCACACTAATTTAATAGCAACAACCTTTTATTGTGTGACTACTAGTGTCAGGCACTATAATTGATGTCTTTGGAAAATTCTAATCCTTACTCGAACTATTTCTCTTAGTAGGTGAATTACTATTCCCATTGCATGGCTGAGGAAACTGAGGTACAAAGTGGTTAACAGAGTTGGCCGAGGTAATAGAATTAGTTTAAGTGACTGAGACAGATAGGCTGCAGTGTGCCGAGCTGCAGCGCCTGCACACCATCAAGCTCCAGGGAGAGCAGGGGAAAGGCAGCTGGCAACTCCCTCCAAGGGCTTAGCAGAGGCCTTTCCTGGCCAAGTCTCTGCATAGGCAGAGAGCCAGTTGTGTCATCACCAGCGAGGAAGAAATCACTGACCTTCTTTTTAGACTATGAATCTCTGAGACCATTAAGGTCCATTGGGAAGTGAGAGGTAGGGCCTAGTCCAGGACCAGCTCTCCTGACTGCCTGTCTGTTCCTCTACCCACCGTGCAGGCACCAGCAAAACCCAGAAAAGCCCCTTATACCAATCAGGGTAGGCAAACTCCTGCAACCACTACCACAAGTAGCAGTAGCTTGACAAAATAAGAAATTAATTCTAATTTATGTCATAGTCCAATGTAGGTAGGAGAGAGCCTTCCCTTACTTACTCTGGGCTGGCTGTGTCTCAGGCTCTTGGTGTTCTTGGTGTTCTCTCCACACAGCCAGCAAATAAACAAAGACAGCAAGGATTGTACCTGTGAGGGTTTAACCGGCCAGGCCTGGAAGAGGCCCACCTCACTTCCCAGGTCCAGACTTCAATCGGGTGGTGACATCTAACTCCAACAGAGGCTGGGAAATGTAGTCTGTTGTGCACTCAGGAAGCAGAGCACTCATGGACACCCACGAATTCTGGAGCCTCTTCTGAGAGCAGCAGCTGTCAAAGGGCCTGATGGCAGTGTGCAGTTTTGTCCTTAATTTTCTGTGGGCACTTGAACTTTAGGCTTCTATAACATATTTTTTTAAATATAGGTTTGTTTGCTTGTTTATCTTTTAGGTCTCTGCAACTAGCATTCTTGCAAACAAAGGTGGAAAGGAAGGGAGCAGTGGCAGTGTTAAGCAGCTAAAAAATTGAACATGATCCTTCAGGGTTTCCTGTTTTGTTTTGTCTTTGTTGTTTAGTTGATTGGGTTTTGTTCTGTCTTGCTTTGTTTTGCTAACAGGCGTTGTATTCTTACGAGGTGTTATCTTTGTACGTCTTCATCGCAATCCTGGAAGGTAGGTGCTATCGTCATCCCCGTTTTCCAGATGTGAACACGGAAGCCTACCGAGGCTGAGAGAGAGACTGACCAAGGTGCAGATCACATGCCATCCATTCCATTGTCCTCTGGCTGGCAAGCGTCAGAGGACAGAGCTGGAGCCCAAATTGGGCCTGGGACAGTTCTCTGAAGTCTGCACACCTCTCACATACGAATTCCCTTGGTTGGCACTTTGACGTCACCACATGTCCCCTCTATGAATGGAAACAGAGGCTCCTACAACGTTCTGACCGTGTGAAGAGAGGTCAGTGTTGCAGCGACTCTTACCTGTGTATAAAACAAGGTCTTTCATGTTCGTTCATTTTTGGTCCACATTTTAGAGACTAATTGCACCCTGAATAAATTAATTTATGCTCAGCGTCATAGCTCCTAAATACTTTTTTTATTCAGTGAGATATTTCAAAAGGAATATTGTAGCAGCTTTCTTAAACCACCATGGTTACAGACTAGTCAGATCTTTTTCTACATGCTTTTAAACACTTGGAAGGCCCTGGGAGTGAAGCACTGGATCAATTAGGGCAAACTGATGAAAGGTTAATTTAACAGAGCCCTGAGCAGATGCTCTGCCTGTCCTTGCAGCTCCATGGTCTAACAAGCTGAGCTACTCTGACTGTGTAAACACCATTAAAAGCATAACTTGACCTGGGTCGGGTACCCACCCCACCATTAGAGAGTAGCTTAAAGAACCCTATTAGAAAGAAACTGTTGGGTGGGAGTGTGGGGAGCAGAAGCAGGAGAAAGGAGTTGTTGAGCTATTGAACTCTAATTGAACTATAAACAAGGGCTTATTATAAGCACTGCTCCCAGCACTCTCAGCATGTGACCCCCTCCGGGAGTTTCATTGTAAGCAGAATTTAATCACACACCTGTCTTTCCAGGGTATCACGTCCCTCTACTTGCCTCTAGTTCAAGTAACTGAAAGGCATGAACAACAGATTTTGAGATCAAGTTAGATTATGGAAGGAGCACTCAAGCAGCACAAGGCTGACACCACTCAGAGATGGTCCCATGGCTCAGGAAGCAGGAGTGGAACTGGTTCCAATCCCATGCACTCTTCTCCAGCCCTGACAGCCATCATTGTGACTGGCAGCCATATGTCAATTTCTCAGGGATGTATTACCTGCTTTTCAAGTATTCCTCCATGAACAGCTGAGTCCCCTACTCCTAATCTACCCAAAGATTCTGTATTCTGGCTGTGCATCAGAACTGCCTGGGCACTTTTTAAAATATTGATGCCTGGAGCTCTCTCCAGAGAGAGTGAATTTTGGGCAAGCTTTCTGGGAGGACCTAATGTGCCTCCTGGGCTAAAACCACGAGTGTTGCCCCCACCCTTTGCCAGCAGGGAGGAGTGCTTTGGTTCTGAACATCTTGGACAGAGTAAGTAAGAGGAGGTGGGCCTGAGAGCTGCTAACCATGGCCAGCAGCAGCCATTAGGTGGGCTGGTTCTGCCTAAACGACAAAGGGATGACGGAGGGGCTGTAAATGCTAGGTGGTCAGCTCCCAACTCATGTCCTTGGCCTTTTCGTTTTCCTGCCTCATTGCCTTACTTCTTGCCACATGACAACTTATCAAACATTTATCGAATGTGCTGGGCTAGGCACTGTAGACAGAAAAAGGGGAAGAGAGAGACATGGTCCTTATCCTCAAAGAGCTTACCAACCTTCGCCAGGGAAGCAGAGGCAAGTATGGATATCAGTTTCCTACTTACTAACAGCTCTTATTAAAAGTTCCATGGGATGAGATAAAAACATAGAATTTTGTAACATTATCAGGGCTTATTGGTGCTTTTGCCCATTATAGAGATAATTAAGAATTGTCGATGTCAAGTCCCTCTCTCCCTCACACATTTGTATACACGCCCTTGTGCACACCTTCCTCAGAAAAAAGAAAGAACCAAACATAGATATTTTAGATACCATTCATGAGCATGCTATTTTTTTTTATCTGGAACCTGTTTGTAAATTTCATCAAGGCCCCAAAGTCCTTCTAGTAAATCCCAAATCAGTAAGCGCCCTAATCTAAGCTCATTGGGCCTTTGCACATGGCTTCTTCAGACCCCTACTCATTCATTCAGTCAACTAAGACTTGAGACCTATTGTGGACCACACCAGACACTGAAATCTAATGAGCCAAAAGGCCATTCCTATTGTACTGGTGCTTAAAATCTATTGAGGGAGACAGATATCAGTGTAAAATTACTATTGCGATAAGCAAAGATAGACGTACACAAGCTACGTGAGAATATTAACTTGGAAATAAACCTAGGGAGTCAAGGAAGGACCCCTGAGAACTTGGTCAGGAACCCGGGCATCACATCTACAATGCAATGGCCTGGTGAAGAGATTAGGGGGTAGGGGTGGTCATGTTCAAGCCAGAAAGAAAAGTATGGGTCAATTGGTGAGGATGGGCTGGATTGGTGGTTCTCAAAGTGTGGTCTTCAGACCACTGTGGGTACCAGAGATGCTTTCAGGGGTTCTGAGAGGTCAAAATTATTTCCATAATTACATATTACCGAGATTTTATTGCCCCCTTTCACTGTATTGATATTTGCAGTAATGATATAAAAACACTAGGGAGTGAAACTGTGGGGCCTTAGCACAAAGCGAATCAGTGGCACCGGACTGTACTCATAGCCACTGTGTTCTTAGTCCATGCACTTGCAGGGGGAGGAAGAGCCAGCTCCACTTAGAGATCACTTTGATCAAGCAGTTGAAGTTATTTCTTTTATTAAATCAATACCCTTGAGTATACATCTTCTTAATATTCTGTGTGACAAATGGGAGGTATGCTTAAAGCACATCTACTCTATACAGAAGGACAATGGTTGTCTTGAGGAAAAACACTTGTTTGATTTTTCGAACCGTGAATAGAACTAGCTGCTTTTACCATGGAACATAGTTTTTACTTAAAAAAAAAAAAAAGTTACTGAACAACTATGGTTATTCAAACTTAGGTTCTTGGCAGACTTTTTAAAAACATTTTTGAGAGGGAGTATCATGAACCTGTCACTTCAAGGAAAATCATTGACAGTGTTTGTTGTCAAATATAAAATTGAAGTTTCAAGCAAAAATTAGAGTTTTAGAAAACTTGTAGCCACCATGAGCTTGACAGATTCCTAATACTTAAAGATTCCAACGAGATGGATGCTGATAGCAATTAATGCAATTTTTAGTTATATTGTATGATGAAATAAGTCAACATTTGGAAGACCTGTGTAACTTAGTGAACCAATCTTTTCCAAATAACCAGCGCACAAGGTTACAAAACCATGCATAGGTAAGAGAACCACTCAAGGTGCAAGATTGCCTAATGGAGTTTCAAGTAACAGAGCATGAAAAGTTCACTAACATGGTTTCAGGTTACAAATCGTAACTAACTTTTAAGAAACTACCACTCATCAGGTTTTTATGCAGTATCCAAAAAGAACATCCACAATCATCAAAAAAGGCTATTAAAATACTCCCCTATGTAACTACATTTCTGTGTGAAGCCAAATTTTCTTCTTGTACCTCAACAACAGCAACAAAACAGACTGTGGCTGATTAAATGCAGAAGCCGAAATGAGAATCCAGCTGTCTTCAATTAATCCAGAGATTTGGCAAAATGTAAAATACTGTCATTCTCCCTAGTTTATTTTGGAAGCTAGATGTTTTTCCCCTAAAAATATAGTATTTATGTTAACATGGAATGGCTTGATTATGGTTTTGAAATTAACTAACATGTACACACTTTTAAAATTTCCCAGTTTTAATCTCTGATGTGGAAATATTGCTAGATCTAATCCACATAAATAAAAGCCCTTTGGGATCATCAATACCTTTTAAGTTTAAAGGGGTCCTGAGACCCAAATGTTTGAGAACTACTGGGCTAAATTATTGTTTTTTTCAGTAACGAAATTGTCTTGACTCTCAGCCGCTACACAGAACAAATGTTTGTTTCCCTTTCGTGCCCAGATAAATCAGGCAACTCTCTGAAGACAGCTGACTCAGCAGCCAAGTCACCGCATCTTGTGGTTCTGCTGTCTCAACACATGGCCTCCACAACTGCAGCTGCAGAAGAGAAAACTGGAAGATAGCACATCAGCTCTTAAATCTTCTGCTGTGTGTCACTTCTACTCATGGCTCACTCAGCACAACTCATCACGTGGCCCCACCCAACTGCAAGTGGCCTGCGAAATGTGGGAAAGTTTCCGAATATTTGGTAAGCAGCAGCAAATGGCGCTATCCACTGTAGAACAAAGAACTTGTGTGAAGAACTTCTGGTGAGAAACTGAAGCTTTGTGCAAAGAACGGATGGGGTGCATATAGTGAGGTGGAGCAGAATGCAAGAAAAGGCCAGGGAGACCTGTAGGGGCCAGACTGTGTATGCTGGTCTCAGAAGCCGTGAGAAAGATTGTGGTCTTTTTCAGAGCCATAGAAAGACATTGGATGATCTAAACAACCAGTCAAAATGGTCAGCTTTATCTGTTGATGGACCACTGCATCTGTGAGAAGAAATAAATGTAGGGGGACAGAAGTGGAAACAGTGAGGGACAATGCCAATAAATCAGATCTTTGGGAAAAATAAAAGTCTCAATCTGTGGCACTTGCCAATTTCTGCAGTGTAAATACTCCCACTGTGGCCAATTTCAAGCTAATCAATTCGATACCACTTGAATGCAGAGTTAGGAAAAAAAACATCCACAGTCAGCTCTTGTGAGCCAGAAGAGCAGGCTTTTGATGCTATTGAGACAAGAAATATAGTAAAGGGGCTAATCTAGACAAAAGATGATGATAGTCTAAATTTCCCTCTTGGAACACACAGCTGGAGCTAACCCACAGTCTATGCATGCCAGTGACTGAAACCCCCTACCTTCACACCAAATATCACCCAGATGTTTCAATTATCATGACATATGAGGGTGAGGGATATGGCTCTCTTCCCCTATCTATCCACAGGCTTACCTCCAGTATAGACGTATGGGCCTAGATCCTTTAAGAGAAAGCAAAGAAATATCTCCTCCACCTTTAGCTCATCTGCCCAGAGCCAGGATTGCAAACATCCTCAGATGTTTTGGCAGAACATTCCTCCTCAACTGTTCTAAGGAGGAGACAGTCGGAAAGTTGCCGAAAAGGCCCAGGGTGGGTTTTCAGCCTCCTCTGATTTACGTGAAGATTCACAAGAATCAAATAGTTACAGTCAGTCCACAACTGTAGGTTACCAAAAAAGGTGTCATAAGCTTGTCAATGGGGTAAAAACCTTGGCTTTGGCTGGTGGGCTCAGCGCTGAACTAGATGACAGAAGAGGCTGAGGAATGGAGTGAGGGTTTCTACCCCAGGGCGGTCTCGCCCACCTCACCAGTTACCTGAGGCTTGCAGCCTCATCTACCCAACCCGGGCTTTAGCTAGTTCACCAGGCTCTTTTCCCTTCTCCCGTCCCACCTGCTCAAGTTTCTGCAGCAGAATCACAGCTTGTGTGTACCTGAAGCGGTGCCTGGGGTGCTGCTATTTAAATAGCTCTGCCTTGAAATACAACAGGCGCTGCTCACCCTCTAGCTCCCAAATTTTAAGGATTTTGTTTTCTTCCAGAGGAATATATGAATGTTTTATTTAAAGACGTTGCCTGGCTCAGATAATAATCCTCTTCTTTTGTTCCTTCCCTCTTTTTCTTCCTCCCTTTCTACCTTCCTTTTTCCCTCTTACTTTCTCTTCTACATACAAACTACAGGCTGAATTGTTCCTGAGTATTATCACCCATCTGTCCTGCTGGTTCTGAAATTTTCTGACCCTTGAGCCTGCTGTGCTGGCTCGAGTTTCCTTTTCCTGGCTTTGCCTGCTGGACAAACCTCCAAAACAGGAGCAAGAGACTCCAACCAGGTTCAGTCATAATATCTGTGTCCCTAGTAAAGGTTTTATATAACCCAAGTCACTGGATACTGGACTATTCCAAGAAGGATAACAAAGGTAGACATGTTAGGCAGATGGGGAAGAAAATGCTACAAAAAACTAGAAGTTGTCAAATGCTAACATTCCCTCTTGGGACAAATTAGAAGTATGAGACTCACAATAAAATTTTATGTTTTAGAAATTTTAGGTTTTATTACTAAATTCGCAGAAACCACTAACCAAACAGAAGACCTGAAAGCAAAAGAGGGTATACCTCTTTATTTCGCTGGAGTTACTTAACTGAGACATTTGTGCCTGTGCAGGCACAAATCCTGAGTGACTAGATTAAGAGACTGACTTTTTACACAGCTAAATAAGGACAGTTTTAAAAAAGATATCCTATTACCATAATTTAATATATATTTTTTATTCTCACTCAAAGACATGCTTACTGATTTTAGAGAGAAGGGAAGGGAAAGAGAGAGAGAGGGAGAGAAACATCCATGTGAGAGACATCAATTGGCTGCCTCTCATACAAGCCGCAACCAGGACCAAACCCACAACCCTGGCATGTGCTCTGACCAGGACTGAAACCCACCACCTTTTGGTTTATGGGACAACACTTCAACTGAGCCACACTGGCCAGGGTTCCATAAGTTAATATTTTAACATTAAATATTTCAATGAACTTAGTATGATGAAAACTTACTACATTGTCCTTTTTACCTAGCAAAAGACTAAGGAAAGGTATAGGTATAATCTACCTAACAGCATTTGAGAAGGCAAATCTCAGTGCATCCAACACTATATAAGAGAAAAAGACTACATTTCATACATATCCTCACTGCATCTATAGACAAATGAAGTCTCAGAAGGTTAAACAACTTGTTTCAAATCACATAGCTAATAATGTCAGAGCTAAAATTCAAACCCAAGACAAGCCCTGGCTGGGTAGCTCAGTTGTTTAGAACATGGTCCTCATATGCTAAGGTTTTGGGTTCGATCCCTAGTCAAGGTACATATGAGAATCAACCAATGAATGCATAAATAAGTGGAACAACAAATTGATGTTTCTCTCCTACCACCTTGCTGGCTCAAAGCACGCACTAGTGACCTCTGCTACATAAAGCTTTCATGGTAGGCTTTCTCAGGAGAGATGAGAGGGTCATATGTGGCCAGAGGAAAGTTAATGCAGGGTTAGGGCATCAGTTGGTCTGGAATTTGACCAGATCTACATTCAGGGCTCCATCAGATCTGAGGGAAGCAGTAATAGAGAACACGATCTGGCTAATGAGGTATTTACGGCTAGTGTAGGTTGGGCACTCAGTACAGGGTGGAGCAAAAGGAAGTCTACATGTTTGAGTATGTGAAACACAGGGTTTATTCTTGCATTATTGCTTATTAATTATTGCATTATTTTTCATATGAACAACTGTAAACCTACATTTGCCCTACCCTGTATTGAGGTTTCTAGACAGATGTCACACATGGCCTCATCGTCCGTCAACCACGAAGGCACAATTAGAGTTCTCCAGGGTGGTATGGGTAGTAAGAATGGAGTTGTAGGGCTCAACTACTGCTATGGAAACCTGAAGGGCTAGGTGAATGGAAAACTCCACCTTGGATTTCTTGCCATAATCAACACAGAGACATTCCATCAGCAAGGAGGTGAACCCAGAACAAGTTTCCCCACCAAAGACGTGGAAAACCGAGAAGCTCTAAAGACCTGTGTATTGTTCAGTTAGTTTCCAAATTTGGTCCAAGACAAGATCAAAGATTTCCTTGTCAATGGTGTAGTGTCTGCAGGTACAATTATTAGCATTTTCCTTGCCTGTGATAAGCTGCTCCAGGTGGAAGAGCTGGAGGTAGTTACCAGTGCAAACTTCATCAATAACTCTAAGTTTCAGATCTATAAACACTGCCCTGGGCACATGCTTGCCAGTACCTTACTGAAGAAGGTGTTGAAGAAGTCATCTCCTCCCAATGGTCTTGTCACTTGTCAGTAGAGCTCCCAGCAGGCTTTGCTGATCTGGACATCAGTCTGGCCAACATGGATGGAGATGCACTCATGCATGGCTATGGGTTAGCAGGTGCAGGTAGACAACAGGAGTAGACACAGGGCCCTGATTACTGTGCCCGACAAGTTAAGAGTCAAGGTAAGTAATGCACTCAAAGCTATTTCACCTTGAGGAGTTCTCATGCACGGCTGAAGTGTAATTCATGTAGCTCGATAGAGCACGGTATCCTATAGCAAGCACTAAGTGGTAACATTGTCATAGATCTATATCTACTGCCTGATCACCTTCATTCATTTAGGAGTGTAACATCAGCCCATGACCTGACAATGTCCCCAGAGGGGGCATGCTTCACACTAAATTAGTCAGCTATTATTACCACACTGCTTCAGATCTTTTCCTCTTCTTGTGTCCCAAGGACTTAATTCTTGAGGTGACTCTGTTAATCAGGAGAGTGTCAATGTTCTCAGCGCAAGTGGACTTGGGGTGCTCCCAGGGCTCCCAGTCTCAGCACTGAACAAGGTAGAGGAGAGGAGAGGGGCCCACCTCAAACCAGCTTGGCTAGGGTCCAGAGTCTCACCCAGTGCCTCTCCAATAGTTATATCACCTTGGCCTCTATCCTTGTGTCTACAGAGGGAGCCAGTAGGTAGCAGATGCCATTCATTCCATCATCTCCATCCTATTCTTCCCCCCTCTCCCTTACCCTGTGGAGGCTTCCCCTATCTCCTGTTCTCAAGATTTGCAGGGTGGGCATAAGTCAAGTTTATGCCCCACTCATACATCACTAGTGTTGGAGTAGTGAGCAGTTTCATGGGAAGGGAACTGAAGGATAAGGGAAAGAAGAATTATCTTTCTTCTTATATACCCATTTGTGCAATTTGAATGTTATAGTAATATCATAAAATGCCTGTTCAGTAAATAAGTTTTTACAAACAAAATTTAAATAACTTTAAAAATCATCCTAAGAAACCTACTGAGCTGCCCAACGCTTAGAGAAATTTTTTTTCTTTTAATGTGTATTAGACATCATTGCCAAGATTCTGGTCAAAATTGTTCTTTCTGTACTCATCTTTAGTCACTTTGGGTGGTCTGCCTTGAAGCCACTGAACATGTCAAAGAAGAGAGTTGGAGAGTTGGAAGGAGGACAGGATTTAGAGCAGGAGTGTTTGACCCATGGTCTGCAGGCTGCCTGGGGCCCAGGGTGGCTATGTGTGCAGCCCAGCACAAAATCGTAAATTTACTTAAAACATCATGAGATCTTTTTTGTGATTATATGTCTCAATATCACATAAAATAAATGTCTGTACAATAATGTTTAATTACTTAGATATGTAAATTTTCTAAATTAGTGATCACAAACTTGGGACCTGTTCGATGATTTTAAAAGATTATTGAAAAGGCTGCTGCATAATTAGGGTTATTATGTGAGGACTTTTTTGCTAATCTGTGGTGGTAGATATCACAAAAATTATCCACAGACCCCTTTTGTTTTGCTCATCACTTTTCCTTAGTGTTTGTGTATTTAATGTGTGACCCAAGACAACTCTTCTTCTTCCAGTGTGGCCCAGAGATGACAAAAGGTTGGACACCCCTGATTTAAAGTGAAGCCAACTTAAGTTTGAGTCCCGGATCTACCACTTATTGACTTGAGCAGGATTCTTTTTTTTTTTTTTAAGATTTTATTTATTTATTTTTATAGAGAGAGGAAGGGAGGGAGAAAGAGAGGTAGAGAAACATCAATGTGTGGTTGCCTCTCACACGCCCCCTACTGGAGGCCTGGCCCACAATTTAGGCATGTGCCGTTTGGTTCGCAGGCCAGTGCTCAATCCACTGAGCCACACCTGCCAGGGTGAGTTATGAATTTTAAATGAGATGATACATGGGTAGTCCTCACAAAGTAACCTCCATAGGAAAATAGTCACTAAATTGTCTATCAGAATGTTGTGTGTGTGTGTGTGGGTGTGTGAGAGAGAGAGAGAGAGAGAGAGAGAGAGAGAGAGAGAGAGAGAGGGAGACTAAAATAAGAGAAAGTGCCTGGTGCTCAAAAATATTCATGTGCATTTCTAATATTACTCTTCCTCTAGGTTCTTTTTCTTCCTGGAGAGATTCTTTATGGGGAACTCTCTCTTTTCTGGCTTTTTCAACTGCTCACTGAATCAGCTAATCCACTCTTTTTTTTTTTTCTGGTCATTATAATGGTCTTATATGAAGAAATCAGCCAGAATAGCAAAAGAGTGAGGACTCAAAACTTCTCTAAAGTTGGAAGATTCTTTGAAGTTTCATTAATCCATCCATCCATCCATCCATCCATGCATCCACTGAAAATGCTTGGTCCTGAAATTATAGAATTGACCAGCACAGATGTGGTATTTCCTCTCATGGAGCTTCCAGTCAGATGTGAGGAAGGCGTGAATCCAAGTCTGTGTAGGGCTGAAACTTCTTCGCATTCCTAGACCAAGAAGTTAATAAGAAGGCTGCATTTGTGCTCACCAAGTGCCCCTTATCTGAGTTGGTTGTCTCCGGTATAGCTCCAGTTGAATGAATTGCAGTTCTATAGACAACTGTGAGAGGAACAGCCCCTTTAATGCTGTACATTTAGGAATCAATCTTAAACTGTGGGAAATGATGCAGTTCCTCAGAATCTGTATAACATACAGCAACTTACTGGTTTTCTTATTGGAAGCCTTTTCAGGCTTTCTTTACTCTCAGGCAAATGTTCACCCTGCAGAGCTACTCAAGACTGAATGTAGACAAGCAAGTGAATATGTCTGGAAATAGCAAAGGGCCATCTGAATATGGGGCATGATAGCCACTGCAGCTGAGGGTGGGGAGGAGCCCGAGCTTCTTGAGGCTTTAGTCTGGGTTTTTATGACTAGAGGTGGATGGAGGTACATCTCACCCACTCAACCATCGACAGTGACAGAGCACCCCTCACTGCTAGCTGTCGGGACCATCCCTGAATGACAGAGACATGTCTCCAGTCAGAAAGAGAGGGCATTATGAGCACCTACACAGGGCATGCTGGCAAAGCAGAGGACCTTAGCCTGTGATGCCTGAACTTACCCAAAGTGGGCTTAGACAGGGTCTTCTTTGTCTATAGCTATGCTGCCCTAATTGTCCACAGAGTTGGTCAGAAAGGCAGCATGATGGAAAGGGGGCACAAGGAGTCAGAAACACGTGGGGTCCAGTCACAACACCTGATGACGCATCATTGCACCTCTCTTGATCTCAGACTTTTCAGTATTAAAGGAAGGATTTTCTAAAAAGAAAAAAGGATGTCTAAGAATGCACCAGTAGAAGCTCTGATCTAGGAGTCAGAGAACTGTCTCTGCCGTGTGCACCCTCCTGCACCCTAAGGTTTCCTTGGCCGGCTCTTACACACACACCTGCGTTTCCTTCTCTCTCACACGCACGCACGTGCACACACACACACACACACAATTGCCCCAATGTCCTCAAAGTGAGGACACAGCAGTCACTTTCTTCCAGTCCTGTCTGCTAGCCCAGTATTACTAGATGTCAGCTAGGGATCTCCTTGACTCTCAAAATCCAGGTAAAATAGTCTAGCATCTGCATATAAATCATGCTCCAATTCCCATGAGCTGTGGAAGTTGGAAGCCCTCCTAAATATTTCTGAGAATCCGAGGGAGTGGTGGAGTGATGTCCTTCTCAGCCCTCTGGCTCCTAAACTCTGAGGTACTGGGTAGGGACCCCATTTCCTAAGTTTGTCTTTGCCACTGCAGATGCCACATCCTAATCCATGTGCCCATGAGTGATTCTCCCACCTGGACTCTAGAGCAAGAGACCATGTCATATTTATTTTCCTATCCCTAGTACAAATACACCTGGTACATAGTAGGCGTTCAATATTATTAGGTGAATAAATAAAAGGAAGAAAGGAATAGTGTCAAAGGTGTCACTGAGACTACTTTGAAGGCAGGTCAAGGCTAGCTTAGGAGAAAAATATATTAAAGTCAATAAACGTTGCTTCTCATACAGGATCATTCCTGCCCTGCCTGCTTCTGGTCCCTTTTGGGCCTGGAGGGACACAACTACAGGCTGTTGAGATACTAACTGGTAATGACATTGTTAATTGATAGTTGAACACGTTTGCTCCCCTGGTTCAGCCTATTTGCTTTAAAAGGCTTCCTGTATCTCTCTCCCACCTTCCCAACTGGATCGAATAACACAAGTCCTTCCAACCTGGGCTACTCCTGTTTGCCAGACCCAAAACTGACTTCACAGCTCTCTAGCTGGACTCCCCTGACCCTTTGTATACAACCTGGTTCCAGAAACATAGGAAGAGTCAGTAAATGTTTTCAAAATGAATAAACAATGAAAAAATAGAGTGTGGGTGCAATAATTTTGAAGGCCAATGAGCAAAAATAATGGAAATGCTTATAAGCAAACAAAAGGGGAAAGTCAAAAATTTTTAACAGAAGGAAAGGTGGAATGTGTATGTTCAGCAGTGTTGGATAGATAAGTCATTTGGCAAAGCATGCTGAGGAAGAACTGGGTTTTCTAACCACGAACCCATGGAGCCTTCATCATCTCTGTCACATTATTTTTGTTTGTGTTTTGCAGCCCGTTGGGAATTACAACATCAGTTCATTGTTTGCTGGTTTCATAAATCTCACTTGCCATCAAGAACATACCATGAGGAACATATAATAATTGCTTTTTATATATCCAAGAATTTAAATTATATTTTGTTTTGCAAATTTTATGACACCCCTTAGAGATAACTGGAAACACCTGGGGATGTTGCGAAACCAGGCTTAAGAACAGCCTCTTCACCGTGTGCTCAGCTGGGCGCTGCAGTTAGGAAAGAACATGTAGTTCCTAGTTCCCTGCTGGCGGCGTCTTTGCTTGTGCTCCAGCTCCGGTGCTTCAGTTCTGAGTCAGCTCAGCTGGAGCCTGGGGACAAATGGCAGGATGGTCCGAATTATTAAGGAGTCAAAGACCTATGCAGAAATAAGTCCTTTTTTTCAAAACTGTCCATTAATTTAGCTGAAGAGTTTTGACTTCAGTTATCAAACTGTTTCTATTCTATACTTGGCTATGTGTAGACCTGTGGTATCCCAAACTGTAATTACTAGTCACTTACAGCTACTGAGCATTTGAAA
This sequence comes from Tonatia bakeri, assembly GCA_004024845.1. NCBI lineage: Eukaryota > Metazoa > Chordata > Mammalia > Chiroptera > Phyllostomidae > Tonatia > Tonatia bakeri. The sequence continues at coordinate 94,101 of PVIA01004259.1, forward strand.
TGTGGCTCCTGCGGATTTTGAAGATTTAGTAAAAAATAAAAACAAAACAAAAAAACCCTCATTACTAATTTTAACATTGATCACATTAAAACAATATTTTATACTAATATATTGATTAAATATGCTATATTATTAAAATTAATTTCCCCTGCTACCTTTTAGTTTTTTAATGTGGCTACTAGAAAATTTTACTTTACATATGTGGTTTGCATTGTATGTCTACTGGGCAGCTCCGGTAGAGACAGTGCCTCTGTATTCGGTAGACAAAAGGCATAAAGATTGGATCACTACCAGTGAAAGATCTTATTCTTGGGAGAAAAGATAGTTTATTTCAGGTGAAAGCAAAACTTTGCTTGAATTGTAAATTCTGCTATAATTTCCATTTCACGGTGAAACCTACTAATGAGCTAATGCTCAGAATTTATGATGATGGAAATCACTTCTATATTACAGCGTTACTGGGCACAGTAAATGTATCAAGTTGTCATTTCCTTCTGAATGAAGCACTACACCTAAACCTTCGGATTATCGTGATTACCTTAAATATTTTCCTCCATCATCTCTGGACTGTGAGCTCCTTGGGGACAGAGGCATTATGTTAATCATCTGTTTAAGTGACTAGCCATCCTGGTTTTCTCAGGACATGGGATTTTCAGTGCTAAAACCAAGGCAGTTCCTAACAGGATCTGATTGGTCGGTCACCCTAGTGGGAAGAAAAAATACTACAAACACTTCAATATTCCCTGTGCCTGACATGTAATAAGTGCTTGCTCAATAAAAGCTAGTTAGACTTGTACTAAATACTGTGAACTTGTGCTAAACGTTTTCCCATTTGTGTACAGACCTCCCTGATTGAACCAACCAAAGTGCCTTCTAAATCAAAGGAGGATTATTATGAGGTGTATTTTTGTGTTGTTGTTGTTTTTATAAATTTCCTTTCTTTGGGGGGGATTCTGTATTTTTAAAGTATATTTTGATTATGCTATTACAGTGTCCTATTTATTTTCCCTTTGCCCCCTTCTGCCCAGTACTCCCATTCCCTCCAGCATTTACCCTCCCTTAGTTCACGTCCATGGGTTGTACATAAAAGTTCTTCGGCTTTTCCATTTCCTATACTATTCTTAACTTCCTCCTGTCTGTTTTGTACCTACCACTTATGCTTCTCATTCCCTGAACCTTTTCTCCCCATTCTTCTCTCTCTCCCTCCCCACTGAAAACCTGCACATGATCTCCATCTCTGTGATTCTGTTCCTGTTCTAATTGTTTGCTTAGTTCATTTTTGTTTTTGATTTATTTTTTTAGGTTCAGTTGTTGATAGTTGTGAGTTTGTTGTCATTTTACTGTTCATAGTGTTGATCTTCTTTTCCTTAGATGAGTCCCTTTAACATTTCATTTAATAAGAGCTTGGTGTTGATGAACTCCTTTAACTTGACCTTATCTGGGAAGCACTTGATCTGCCCTTCCATTCTAAATGAAAGCTTTGCTGGATAGAGCAATCTTGGATGTAGGTCCTTGCCTTTCATGACTTGGAATACTTCTTTCTAGTCCCTTCTTGCCTGCCAGGTTTCTTTTGAAAAATCAGCTGACAGACTTATGAGAAGTCCTTTGTAGGTAACTCTCTTCTTTTGCTGCTTTTAAGATTCTCTCCTTATCTTTAATCTTGGGTAATTTAATTATGATGTGTCTTGGTGTGGCCGTCTTTGGGTCCAACTTGTTTGGAACTCTCTGTGCTTCTTGGACTTGTATGTCTATTTCCTTCACCAGATTGGGGAAGTTTTCTTTCATTATTTTTTACAAATAAATTTTCAATGTCTTTCTCTTCCTCTTCTCCTTCTGGCACCCTTATGATTCAGATGGTGGTATGTTTAAAGTTGTCCCAGAGGTTCCTAAGCTGCTCCTCATTTTTTAAAATTCTTATTTCTTCTTTCTGTTCCAGCTGAATGTTTTTTTCTATCTATATTACAAATTGATCTGAGTCCCAGCTTCCTTCCCTTCACTGTTTGTTCCCTGCATGTTTTTTTATTTCACTTTGTATAGCCTTCACTTCTTCCTTTATTCTGAGGACATAATCAATCATTTCTCTGAGCATCCTCATTACCATTGTTTTGAACTCTGCATCCAACAGGTTGGCTATCTCCTGGTCACTTAGTTCTTTTTCTGGAGTTTGATCTTCTCTTTCATTTGGGCCATATTTCTTTGTCTCCTCAGTTTGTTGGTGCACCTATTACATTGTAAGGGCAGAACCTTAGGTATTCACCAGGGCAGGGCAACCTGCTTTCCTGTGGCACTCTATGTGGGGGAGGGGTCAGGGAGGGAACAATACCACTTGCTCAGCACTTGACCCGCGTTCAGTAACTTCCTCTGCTTCCCACTAGTGACTGGCACCCTTCTAGCTATTGCCCTGATACTGATTCGCTGAGTGGGCGGGCTTATGTACATTCTATGGCCCCTGGACCCCTCCAACAGACTCTCCTGCGAAATGGCAGATTCTCCCACCACTGCAACCCCTACAGGTTTTTACAGCCAGAGGTTACAGGGTTTTATTCCTGACACTGGAGCCCTGGGTTGCACCATCTGCCTTGAGGCTGGGATTACTCACTCCCCTGTTGTCCCTCCTGGTTTTTATCTGCACACAGATGTGGGACCGCCCATTCTGCCTGCCACCGCTGCCTCACCACTGTGTGTCCTCTCCTCCTTAGCTGCCTGTCTCCACCCCTCCTACCAGTCCGGATGAATGTTTCTTCTTTAACTCTTTGATTGTCAGACTTCCATACAGTTAGATTTTCTGGCAGTTCTGTTGTTCTGGTTGTTTTTTGTTTTTAGATTTGTTGTTATCCTTCTTATGGTTGTGCAAGGAGATGAAGCATTTCTACCTACGCTTCCATTTTTGCCAGAAGTTTTTTGTTTTTGTTTTTGAAATAACATAACAATTGACCAGAAGCTAGTATAACTGGGATTCCCTTCCCAGGCATCAGCACTGTTGAGACTATCTTTTGTCTCTGTCCATGGACCTTCATCTCTCCCCTTTGGCCCCCCCACCAATTCCACCAAGCTCCAATCTGCTCCTGATGACTTAAGGGGCCCCAGCCATTGCCAGGGACCCTACTCAGGTCACCTTTACTACCTCTGGCCAGGGGCGACAGTTAGTTGTTTGCACTGAAGGAGTTCCAATATACATATATTTGTCAAGCAAAAACAATGCAATTGTGTGTTTGAGGTGGGGGAGGAGCTAGGAGAGTATGAGGAAGACTAAGGAATTAAAGGTAAGAAAGGAAATTTCCTGATCTGCTACTGGCTTCATCCAGAAGTGTGTGTGTGTATGTATGTGTTCATATATATATATATAAAATTTATATTATTACTATACATGGTACCTGGATTCTGTGACATCAGTTTAGAAACTTTTCCACAATAGAGGCAATCCCAAGAGTGGTTAAGAGCCTGGGCTCCATAATCAGTCTTAGGTTTATTTTCTATTTTTTTTATTTTAACTTTTTGAAAATTTTATTTATTTATTTTTTTAGAGAGAGGGGAAGGGAGGGAGAAAGAGAGGGAAAGAAACATCTATCAGTTGCTTCTTGCATGCACCTAGACCAGGATTAGGCCCACAACCCAGGCCTGATTGGGAATCAAATCAGCAATTTTTCACTTTGCAGGACAATGCCCAGCCAACTAAACCACACCAACAAGGGCTGTGTCCTAGTTCTAAATCCTGGCTCTGTAAGTTGCTGAACCTCTCTGTAGGTGGTAACAAGAGTACTTACCTCATGGGCTTATTCTGAAGAGTAAATGAGCTGATGGATGTAAAGTGCTTTGTGCAGTTCCTGACACACAGGAAGTAATGGATGTAAGTGTCAACCACAATTATACTGCCACTCAAGGTCAATAGAAAAAGTTGATACAAGGAAAGAGCATGAACTTTGGAGTCAGACCTGGAAATATTTCCGTTCAGATCCACATGATTGTGGTCTCAGACAAGTAATTTAATCTCTCTGTGATTGGTAAGGTAGAACTCTGCCCTGCAGGATTGCTATGAAAATTAAATGGGACATGTAAGTATAGTGTCCAGCACATGGCAATCAATCAAGATAATGGAAAGATCCTTTCTGTGTTCAGCTCATCTTTTTCTCCAAAATAAGCCTGAGAGGCCCAGCAAATTTCCTGTTACCCAGCATGTCCCTGCCCCCAACCCAGTCTACTAGCTCTGAAATGTTAAAATGCTGCCTAGCACTCAGGATCTAGACGGAAGCCACCTCCTCAAATGTCCTTTCCTCTCTTCTGGCAGAGAAGGTAGCTCTGTCCTTAACCAATTATCCCCTCAATTAATCCATTCTAATGCATCAGCTTGCATTGCCCACTAGAATAAATTCATCATTCTACACCAGTAGTTCTTCGAAATGGCAACACAGAGAAAAACAATGATAATACAGTGAGTTTCATAAACCAATGCATGTATTCTTTCTCCTTTTTGAAATTAGTGTTAAAAGTTGCTTGTTTTATACAAGCATAGTGATAATGGGTGCTACCCACTATGTTTCAATGTCCTTACTTGGCAAAATAAAAAGTAGGCAGTTCTATGCTGATCACCAAAATGTTTTTGGATTGGACACAAAGAATACACACACACACACACACACACACACACACACACCATCTAGGAACTACTTTATAGTGTACAGTAGAGAGAGATAAAGGAAATGGAGAAGGAGGGATGTAAAAGGGGCTGGTCAGAATCTGAGGGCCCCAGTGAGTCTGTCCAGGTGTTCACCAGGCACTCACGTAAAACAGGCTACAGTTAAGAGTACATTCATTTGCTAGAATCAGTGAATGATCATGTCTTTCTAATTCCAAGTGGCAACATGTAAGACTGGCTCCACCAGTTTTAAAGCAATGGTTTCCAAATTTCAATGTTTGAAAAGTTAAACTCTGGAGTTTGTGGCCCACCCCCAGGGGCTCTGAGTCAGTCTATCTGGGGTATCTGCATTTTAAATTAGCTTCCTGGGAATTGCTGATGCAGGTGGTCCTCAGGCCAACCAGACACTGCAAACACCAATACTGACCTTTCTGCTCTCTCCTGCATATCCAAAATCTCACCCTCCTCTTGCTTCTAGCCTCTTTCCTAATATTGCATCTGCTTTCACATCTGGGCCACTCTCAGGTGTCCATACACTTTTTTCTTCTTGGAACCTTAGTAGTGAAAGGGTCTGAGGTGGGTAAATTCCCCTAAATTTTATCAGTTTCTGGCAGCCTACTCAAAAGTCACAAATATTGTGTGTCCCTGGGTCCTGAGACAAAGCAGCATGGCTCCTACCTCCCGCGTCACTTCTCCCAGTTCACTTCCAGTGAGAAGCGGCTGCATTCCCTTTGCACCACTGGTGCTGTGTGAGGAGCAATAGCATTCTGTTCCTTAGGGTAGGTGCTTACGAATTTGTTGATGATCAACTATCTGAATTCAGTACCACCAGGTTTCCAGATGCCACAGGGAAAAAAATGTGGCTAAGAGCATCTGCCTAATCTGGTTAATTTAGCAAAAGCAGAGAGAAGCTTATGTGGAAAATGGCTCTTTTGTTTTATCAAAATCACTAATTTCACTGACTTCACCTTCAGCCCACGTTCATGACATTTATCCACTTTCTTGTTTTGATCACCACTTAGTGTTGCTATCTCTCCAAAACTTCTGGCCACTTTTCAGGCAAATAGCCCCCAAAGAATGGGAAAATAATGTTGAGCGTGTGTGTTGGGTGGGGAAGGGGCTTTGGCAGCATGCATCCTGGTGTTTATTCAGAATGGTAAAGACTTCTGAAAAGACTTCACAGGTGGAAAAAGCTCTCAAAGGGATTGATATACAAAATGCCAGCCAGGGCCCAGCGTCACTCCTAAAAGACTTCAATTTCTGGAGGAGTGAATTTTAAGGTCCTAGGAACAAAGCCAGATTTGGTAAGCTTAAGGATAGGTAAAGCAAAGAATTTCTTTGCTTTGCACACAGAAGAATTGAAAAAGGAAGCACGTGAATGAGGAGTGTGGGGGAAGGGTGTTTATTCCTGTGTTGAAGGAACAGAAAAGGACCATATTTTTGCTTTTTAATTTTTTTCTTTCTTTCTTTCTTTCTTTTCTTTTTCTTTTTTTTTTTTTGGTGCAAGGCAGATGGACTGTTGATTGACACTAAATAAATCCTTGAATAAATGAATCTCTCTAGCACTGGGGAGGGGATGGCGAGGAGGGAGGGAGGATGGTGGGAAGTGGCTCGTGCATATGGAACAGATAACTTTTTAAGGAAAGGGGGATTAAAAGCAAGAACCCAGGGCATTTAATAACTGTGGCATTTTATTTTTGCCTCATGTGGATTATTGGGGATTATCGGCTAAAAGCAAGAGCTGAGTCTGGTGTAACTGTTTGACTCACCCTTCCTGTCCTCTCATTTAAAACCTTCTGTCTCTTCCGTGGCTTTCATTTGGTTAACAACAGACAGATCTGGAGTGCCAAGAAAGTTTTCCAATAAATGGAAGGCTCTCCACAACCAACCTTCCCTAAAGAACAGGAGAGGGTTTTACCGTCAAATTCGACCTCTATGAAATCATAAAGCGAAATTAGAAGGATTAAAAAGTAGATCCATAAAAGACTTTGCAGCAACTGCAGTGGCCCAAAGCACCAAGCTGCTGCAGCTCAGGAGAGCCAGCCAGCATCAGAACGTGGGCAGCAGCCCAGGCCTCTGCAGGAGAGCTCCAGGCTGTCACTGCACCACGTCCTCTCTGCAGGTTGTCAGTGACTCCTGCTTATGAATCAGGCAAATGCTTGTGCTTTGCCTCAAACATTACATATCACCTGATGGAGAAGCTATATTTCAAAAGGAAAGGTCTTTCCTTGGCCTTTGTGGAACCAAAAGGAAAGGACATTCTAAACTGAAGCCCAGCATGGGGAAGTTTTAGCCTCCTAAAAAGTTTAGTTTGGTCAACAAAACAAACAAGGGAGTGAAACAGAACCAGAGACACAGAAATAAAGAACAAACAGACAGTAACGGGGGGAGGATGGAGGAGGATAGTGGGAGCAAGAAGGGGAAGGGTCGTCAAGGAACATGTGTAAAGGACCCACGGACAAAGACAACAGGGGCTGGGGGCAGGATTGAGTGTGGGCAGTGGGGGTGGGTGGGGCAGGAGAGAGTAACGGCTGGGGAAATGAGGACAACTGTAATTGAACAACAATTAAAAAAAGCTTAGTTTGAGATTATCTGAGAAGGTTAAAAATATCACAGTAGTCTCAGGAATGATGACCTCATGGAAAACAGTGATGGGCTTTGGAGCAAATTCCAAAGTGTGGATTCTAGTCCTGATCCAGCTACTCAAGGGTAGTTTGACCTGGAACAAAATATTTAAGTCCTCTAATCTCAGTATTTTTATTTATATAACAGAAATAACATCTCTCTCAAGGGGTGTGAGTACTTAGAGCATAATACACTGAAATCTCCTTCCTTCAGTGTATAAATGCTCAGTAAGTATTATTTTCATTTCCCGTTCTTCTACTTCTTTTCCACCCACCCGCCACCAAACTCCTCATCCGCAGAAACGTCTCACTGCTGCAGTGCCTCCATGCCTCGGGAGGTTGTTTCAGCGTCACAGGAGGGTAACTTGGTGAAACCTGCTCACATCAAGGGATGTTAACAAACACACTGGCAGGCCTGAAAGCTCTGAGGGCAGCTGTTCAGGTGGTAACCACGACTTGCACCTGATCTGAAGTATATCATGACCAGAGAAACTGCCTCACAGTCTTGGTTTAGGTCCTGCTAGAAACAAGAGAGTGTTGGTCCCCAGGGAGTCTGTAGTCAGAGGGTAGAGAGCCGGTGGAGAGAAAGCACAAACGAGAGGAAGGCAGGGTGGGGGTGGAGTGGAGCCTGGAGGAGGCCGAGAGTTAGGTCAGGAAGGAATCCAGGCCAAGGGGTGAGCCAGCGGGAAGGATGTTCTGATTTGAGAAGCAGAGTAAAGTCAGAGGAGGGGCAGGACTCTACAGGTATCTCCAGAAGTTCTGTGGCAGGGACTTGGGGGCAGCAATCTTGCTAAAAGTGTAGTTTAAAGCTATGTTTATATAGCAGTATGTATTGATAAAGTTAATTCCTAAACTGAGACCCCCAAAATGGAGGTCACCCCAGTGGCCCAGCCCCATTACAAATCTAAACCCAAGACAGCCTGAACTGAAGGGAAACACCTCGCTGTCAACTTAGCTTTAGCTGGCCTGCCTCACCCTAGAAAACAGTTGCTGCTAGCCTAATCGGAAACCTCTGACCTTGCAGCCAAGCATGCCGTGTCTCCTGATGACTTTTACTCACTTTGGGCCCAAAATCCCTCTGGAAGAGTAGGCTCTGCTGCTTGAGAGGCACTGTCCTCCCCAACCCATAGATTGTTTTCCCCTTGAATAAAAGACATCAAACTTGACTAAATTATTTTTGTTTGGTCATTTCTGACAGTATAAGAGTGGGAAAAATTATCAATTAAACCTAACAAAGATGATGAGAGAAGTAATGGTGAAGTTTAAAGAGGAAAAGGAGGGCCAGGGTGGCAAGTCCAGTGATTGCTGAGGCAGGAGACAGGAAAACGAGCCAGCTCAGTAGAAGGGAGGTGGGACAGGGGATGGGGCCTTGAGTGCAAAGAGGAATTTGGCCCAAGAATCTGTATTTTTTTAAAGCTTCCCCGAGGATTCTGTTCGGGAGCTTGTCCACTAGTGGTGTCAGGTTCTGCATGACGGCGCGCCAGCAGCACACCTGCCGGGTCGCAGCTCCTTCTCTCGCTGTTATGTAAGCCCATGGCCTGCTTGCAGTTTTCTCTTCTGCAGGGACATGGCTGGAAAGTAGGATAAGAAAATTTGCAAAATTAAAACTAATAAATTAAAAAATTGTTACTCTATTACAGTTGTCCCTATTTTACCCCTTTGTCCTTCACCCAGCCTACCCTCCACCCCCCACTCCCACAGTCAATTCCCACACTGCTGTCCATGTCCGTGGGTCATTTGTGCGTGTTCTTCGACTAATCTCTTCCCCTTCTTTCCACCAGTACCCCCCCCTGCCCACCCCTGGCCACTGTCAGTCCGTTCCATGCTTCCATGTCTCTGGTTCTATTTTGTTGGTTAGTTTACTTTGTTCATTAGATTCCTGTTATAGTTGAAATTATATGGTATTTGTCTTTCACCAACTGGCTTTTTTCACTTAGCATAATATTTTCCAGTTCCATCAATGCCATCAAAAAAGGTAGGAATTTCTTCTTTTTTTCTGTTGCATAGTATTCCACTGTGTAAATGTTCCATAGTTTTTTGACCCAGTCATGTACTGATGGGCACTCAGGCTGTTTCTAGGACTTGGCTATTGTAAATAACACTGCTATGAACATAGGAGTGTGTAAGTTCATTAAATTGGTGTTTCAGGATCCTTAGGGTATTTTCCTAGCAGTGGAATTGCTGGGTTGCAAAGTAGGTCCATTTTTAATTTTTTGAGGAAATTCCATACTATTTTCCACACTGGCTGCACCAGTTTGCATTCCCACCAACAGTGCACTAGGGTTTCTTTTTCTTCACGATCTCACCAGCATCTGTGGTTTGTTGGTTTATTAATAATAGCCATTCTGACAGGTGACATCTCATTGTGGTTTTAATTTGCACCTCTGCAAATTAACATAGACAAAAGATGAAAGATGCTGTTGAGCACCTTTTCATATGTCTAGGGGCTATCTGTATGCTTAACTTTATGTCAGATATAACTCAGCTCATATTTTGTCATACATAAATCAAGTATTTAAAATTCTGTCCTTCAGTTTTTGTCAATACAATGGGTATACAATAATAGTATTGTACTTTTTGCATAGGTAATTTTTTAATCCGCACTTGACATTATTGGGAATAAATATGATGTTATATGTAAAGATCTATATAAGGGTCCCGGTTCACAGTATGACAATATACTGTTATGAATGATGTTTTTAATGATAATGAGGGTGAAGACAATGACCATGACAGCATACATTTCCCATGTAATAGATTGAAGATTTCTCTGTATACTAAGCACTTATGGCATTGATACTCTTCTCTCTAAAGTACAGTGGCATGCCATTCCCAAGCCAAACTGCAGCTCTTTGTAAATAGTATCCCACCTGCATGGCCTGCTGTGGCTGGGGAGGACGTGTCACGGTGCTCTCAAATCACAACGCGCACCAAGAGCTTTCACACCCACAGTCTTCCAGGTAGGCAGTGAGGGTAGAGCGATGTAGTGTAGAGTACCAGAGGAGTAGGGCTTGAGTCCCTGTGATTTTCAATAAGTTTTTTAACCTTTTTAAGGCTCAGTTTGCTCACCAGTGAATCAGGAGAGAATTCCTGCTTTGTGGAATCCACAGTCTTACGGGAACCAAAAAGATACTTGTATGTCCAAGTGCTAAACCACAATGCTGACACACAAATATCTGATCTGTCCTTATTTTTGGAACTAAGGAAACTAACATTGACAGAAATGACCTGACATGTGCACACTGTCTCAACTTGCAAGAAGGAGAGGCAGGACAGGAAATTGGGTCAGTGTGCCTTTCTTCACACAGCATAGCTTCCTGAACTGCTAACATTCCCTGCAGGCCCTTCACAGCACAGGCAAAGCAAGGAAAGACTCAGGTCACACAGACCCCTGTGGTCAGGGCTTTGTAAACCAGATTCCGCCAATAGAACATTGCATTCCAGGACCCACAGGTCAGGCCATCACCTCCCTGTGGGATGTGAACCTTCCTGTATCAGCAGCCTCTGTGACAAGCCAAAGCTATAGGGGGTATTTCCCTCTTTGCTACATTCCAGTTTATACTAAGGCAGTGAGGTGCAGTGGGGCCGAAGGTTCCTTCTGATGCCCTTAAAGCCTGTATGAGTTGGATAATTTATTTCTGCCTGAATTCGAGATAACAATAGCTATTATTCTCGAGTGTTTCATATTGGTACTTTACAACCATGTTATCTCATTCAGCTCACACTACAGCTCTCTGAGGCTGTAGGTGCTATTATTATCCCCATCATTCGGGTAGGAAAATTTAGGCCCTCACATGTTAGCCTACACTGCCAAGGTCATGCACCTACCTATGTAGGCTGTCTCAGAAGCCATTGCTCTTAAACACCCCATTGTTTCTTGAGAAATGGCCTGAAGACCACATGTATCAAAATTGCCTGGTGTCCATTTCCTCCCCCAACCTACAGAATTGGATGGGGGTGGGTGGAAACAGTGGGAGCCCACGAATTTGCATTTCAGTAAGGTCCACAGTTGATTCTCACGGACATCCAAATTTGAGAACCACAGCTGCACTCTCCAGCCTTCCAGATGCACTCTGTCAAAAGACGGGCAAGGAAGGGAGCAATCTGACCTTTAATACAGAAGGAACACATCTTTGGCATCCTTGTACAAAAACAAGCCATGTCCGTTTTCTCTCACATTTAGTGAATAACCACACAGCTTCTCCTTAGTGGGTCTGGGTGGGACAAGGTTGTTTCTGTTGATTGACAAGGATTTTAACATGAATATTTAATGGGCAGGGCAGCGGGTACACTTGCCTAATGTAATATTTCAAGCTCCACTTTCATACTGAAGGGATTTGCTCTCCCTTAATGCATGTCTACATCCTGTGCCAGTCCTCCCAACAGCATTTTCCACACAGATAATGCCGGTTCAGGGAGCCCCTTTTTTCCAGCTCTCAGTTTCAGATAGCACTCACTCTTATCTTGAGATAAAGTTTTTTTGTGCTGAGGAAATGCCACTGGGTATTGTCTAGATTTTTATTATCTCCTATCCAGGCCCTCCCTCTATGCCTTCTTGGTTAAAACCCATTGACAGAATTAGCTTGATTGATGTCATTCAGATGAATCACCAACACTTTACCCTTCTGTCTCTGTCTCTATTTCTATATTTCTCCTTCCAGCCTCTGATGTTTTCCAACTTGCAAAGTATTTGGGTCAAATATTGTTCTTGGGGTTTATTTAAACCAATCAAAGGAACAAAGGACTCTGCCATCAAGATGTACAATCTTGTTTGCTGTATTTCTGAAAATTCTTGAACAGTGATTTCATACAGCTAACATTATGCGTAATGGCAAAAGATGAAATACTTTCCTCCTAAGATCAAGAACAACACAAAAATGTCTCTGCTTTGTCAAGCAAGTAAATAAATGCATTAAGATTGCAAAGGAACAGGTAAGACTGTCTTCGTTCACAGATGACACAATATCGTATGCAGAAAATTTCAAAGATGCTACGACAAAATACTAGAACTAATAAACATGTTAAGTTGCAAGATATGAAAAACACACCCATTATTACTATACAATTACTGCTAATAAAACAGCCTTGCACTGTAAAACCTTTTCTACTATCTGAGCATTTTTTTTGCCATTACATAATTAAATATTTTTTAAACCAGCAAAAAGAACAATGTATTGATGCTGTCATAGAAATAGTGACAGAATGCTGTGGGGGAGTTGAAGAGGAATAACATCCAGTTAGACCAACCTCAAAGTTTGAAGGCACAGTCCAAAGCCTGGGTTCATCAACTTCAAGTTTGGAGGTTCCCCAAATCACCCTTGAATTCTATATTCCTTAGAGTGACTTTGAACTCACAGAAAGCTATTATTCTCATGGTTACAGTTTAATTACAAGGAAAGGATATGGATAAAAGTCAATAACAAAAAAAAAGACACATACAGCAGAGCCTGAGAGAGTTTCACAGGAGAAGCTACCATCGCCCCTCATTTGTGGAGCCAGGATGTATTATTTTCCCAGCACCTGTGCATGGCAGTAACATGGGGTAGGTACCACATACCAGGGAAGTTCACTTGAGCTTTGGGGTCCAGAGTTTTCATTGGGACTTTATTACATAGGCATGACTGACTAGCGGATTGAGGATTGATTGACCGCATGTGGGTGCACTCAGTCTTCAGTGGTACTGCAGGATCCCAAGCTCTATGGATAGTCTTTCTTATGTGGCCAGCCCCCACCCTGAGACTATCAGACTTGGTCAGCCTTATCTTAAAATTTGGTATGGTCAGCCCCTACCCTAAACTAAGATACTCTTATGACAATGTACCTCCCAGAAGCTGAGGACAATGGCCAGGCCTGCTCTTGGGATGAAGCCAAATTCTTTAGTTCCCAACCCAGATTTGGAAGCCAGCTAAGGTTTATAGTTAGGGCTGAGATAAGTTGAAATCTTATTGAAGTCTGTGGAAGAAGCTGGAAAAAGCCACCCTGGACTGATTTGTTACTATTATTTTATATGTTTTTAGAGGGAATAATATTCTTGAATATTTAAATATTAACGGAAATAATTTTTAGCCTTAGACTTTTGTGTCATTCACTTTTTTCTTCTTTTCCTGTTACCTCCTTATGAATATTTCTACGTCTAAAATTAGAACGTCTTTAAGGGTTGTAAGAAAAACTGAAATGAGGGTTAAACAAACACATTTTACTTAGAAAAAAGTAAAAAAAAGTCCAAAATCAGATTTGGGATTGTATCTGTTTTCAGTAATCTGTGCTTTAGTCTACTCATATATTGCTGTAGGTAATTGAAAGTTGTCTGCGATTGGTTTTTGTAAATGCTTAATTTTACCTGAGTTTTACAAGGTAATCACTTAGCAAAAGAAGTGTCCGAATAATTCCTCATTTCAGCAGTAACAGGCAAGAAAAGAAGAGCTAATCCTTGAACTATTTACTTGGATGAACAGAAATACCCTTTTTTGAAACAATGGATATGCAAGATTTAGCCATTAAAGAGTTCGGGTAAAAAAAAAATCCTCTCAGTAAGAGTTGAAATCTGAGAAAATCTTTCAAGGAAATTAAACACTTGATCAAAAAGAGAAAAGGGCCATTGGTGAGAGCTGAGATTAAACAGCAGAGTTGCCTGAGAAGAGGCCTGAATGGTAAGAACCAGGCAGTTAATAATATCCTCTCCAGGATCTGCTTTTCCTCAAGACATCTCTCTGGGGACAGTTTCATTTTTTCTTTGCTAATATAGGAAAAAGTGTCTTACCTTTAAAAAAATGTGAAGAAAACTTCAAAATTTTGAAAAAAATCAAACCAAGAAGAAACTATTTAGAAGTGTATTTCCAGTATAACAGAAAGTACCCCTCCAAATCAGGATCTAGAACATTTTAAAAATAGCCCTGGCTGGTGTGGATCAATGGGTTGAGTGCCAACCTGTGAACCAAAAGGTGGCCAGTTCGATTCCTGGTCAGGGCACATGCCTGGGTTGCACATGGGGTTGCAAGGGGCAACTGATCCATATATCTCTCACACTTCGGTGCTTCTCTCCCTCTCTTTCTCCCTCCCTTCCCCTCTCTCTAAATAAATAAATAAAATCTTTTAAAAACTATAAAAAACAAAACAGAACAAAAAAGGCATTTAAAAATATACATCCATTAAATTTTATTTATTTAAATGGAAGTATACTTTCATTTAAATAAAGCAAATAATAGTGATTCACACTTCTTGCATGAAATTCAGCACTTCCATCATTTGAGTACTTTGGTTCATAGGAACACACAAATCCCTGAAATGAGTCACTTATTTGAATCCTATCTTTCTTATTAACTCATCACATGAACCCAAGGAGAAAGAGCCACTTTCCCATACTGTATTCTCTACGGAAAAGAATGAGAATAATATAGTCAAAATAATACCATCATTATCATCACCTACCATCATCATTATCACCACAACTACCACATATTAAGTACCAACTATCTGCAGGCATTATACCAATACTTTCCATACTTAATTTGATTCTTATTAAAGCACTAAAGGTGAAAGTATTACTATACTCACTTTATAGAAAAACCTAGCACTCAGAGAATACACAGAGTTAGTAAACAGCAGAGTTAAAACTAGTGGGGCTTTAGATGCCCTTACTCTTTCTCCCTGCCCTCGTAGTTCAATTGTTTAGCGTTTCCTACGAGTAATTGTATCTGTACTGCAGCCTGTGTCCAGGACTGACACTAGTCATGTTTGTGCTCAGGGTTAGCTCAGAGCCAGGAAAGACGACAAGGGCCCTGCTGTGTCCCTATGCCTCAGGTTAACAGAGGATGGGTTCCCACAACTGGATGGGGAATGGGCTGCATGAAGTAGATCGTCTTAACGTGGTTATGAAGATAATTCTTATTTACCTGGGTCCCAGGGGCAAGTTGACTAACCCCTGAGCTGGGCTGAATGAACCACTTGCTTCTGGTCCAATTCCCTTTCACACTCTATTCTAACACCGTATGTCATGATAGGCACTTAATGCTTTATAATATCCAAAGTTCTAACATTATTTCAAGCCCAGCATGCTTTCTTTCTGTTACAGCACACTTCCTTTCAGGTAAGTATACAAACAGAAAATATTTCATTGATATATTTAGACAGAACTCTTTGGTTGAATGAGACAAAACCCCTATTTTTGCTTAAAAAAACGAATAAATCTGTTGACCCACATAGCAAAGTCATGAGAAGGGCCAGATCGAGCTGGTCCGAGAGACTGCGTCCAAAGGCTCCAGCACTGTCAGGACTGTCTGTTTCCTCAAGGCAGCACTGGTGGCTGGCCCCAGGCTCACACCTTCAGAGGACAGCAACCTGAAAGGAGAAAGTGAATCTCTGTAGCTACACTTGGACAAAACCTGGGACAGTGTTGTAATGTTCTAACATGGATCTTGTGCCAATATCTTGGGCAACCACTGGGACCAGGGAGGCAGGCATATGAGGTATTTAGGCATATAGGCAGGCATTTAGACCACAGGGGCAGAGTGCAGGAAAGGTGGCTTGTTCCCCTAAAGAAGGGAGTGATACCCATGTGGACAGCAGGAGAATCACTGGCAGCCTCCCCAGTCCTAGACCCCAAAGGGTCATATCTGAAGCGGGCCCTAGGTTTTAAAGTCAGCCAGAAGGTGCAACATCTTACGTCTTAAAATCATCCTGGAAAATTGTCTAAAATGGGTATACAGCCTTAATTTTATTCATAGAAGAACTGAAAAACATTGAGCTTGATAAATAAAAGAACAAAATAAGGTCTGCAAGCTGATGTTTGGACATTCAAAAGAGCTGTTTTTTTTTATTACTTGGCTTTGTTTTACACTAGGTGGTAGATGCAAAACAATCCTCCTTAATAAATTTGACAATTAGCTTCACTCAGAACATTTTTAATAATGCACATTAAAAAAGTATTCTTACAAATTGTTCTGCAATCCAAATATGCAATAGCTTGGAAAACAACGTTCAGATAACAAAAGCCAATGTAAAAAGACAGGTTTAAGCATCTTAGAACAGTACAAGTTTTGTATGGCTCTGATTTTACAGTTTTCTTACTGCATCACGAATGTCAGAAATCTGTTCCTTCAACTGGCTCCTTCAACTGGCTCCGTTGCTCGAGGTTTCAAGGAATACCTTTTCTTTCTGGTTTCGTTTCTCCTCTGGATCCAGCCACTATTCTCTGACATCAGTTAGGGCTTTTCCTTTAAAGTCCCAAACGCTGACGTACCTCATTTTCTCAATCTGAAACATGCTATCATCTCTGCAGCTGCTGCTCTGCTTAGAAAATGACAAGGCTCTTGAAGTTTCGCCAGTCTTTTGCTTCTTTACAGGTATTTCTGAAGTAACTTGTTTTTTCCTCTTTAACTTTTTGTCAACTTCACTGTCAGAATCACTGCCAGAAGAGCTTGAAAAAACAAGTGCCTTTGATTTAGGTATTTGCTCCACACCAGCTCCCGAACAGCCCTGTGCTCACTTACTCACAACTCCCCCAGATGAGCTGGCTTTTAAGATAGTAATCATATCCCTTTCCTAAGAAGAGGAGACACAGACAAAATTCTAAAAGTGTCCCTCTTTAAGCATAAGATATAATTCATTTTTTAAAAACATTTTTTGTTTATTGATTTGAGAGAGAGATTTGATTGTTCCACTTATTCATGCATCATTCCTTGGCTGCTTCTTGTAAGTGCCCCAGCGATCAAACCTTGGCGTATGGGGACAACGCTCTAACGAACTGAGAGCTACTTGGCCAGGGTGGGTACAATCCATTGTTTTTTTTAAATATGACACTTTTATTACCTTAGTGCATATCAATAAAATCATTTGTTTTGACAACAGTTAAGTGAAAGTATATAGCACAGCGTCTGATCATAGAAAGCACTTGGTAAATGTCTGATAGATTTAAATCCAAACATTCCTTGAAAGCAAAAAGAAGTTTTTTGTTTGGGTTGGCATTTCCTGTGTGGCCCCTCCAAACAGCAACCATTTCCTGCTAATTTGGGCTTGGTCTCCTGACCATGATGGAATCACATGTTGCCAAAGTTTCTTACAGCATGGGGTTTGTGGCAGCTAGAGTGGTATGAACACACTAGGATGATTTCAGGAGCCTGAGGTCTCCACAGAAATTAGCCATGAAACTTGGGCAAATCTTTTTATTTCTTTGGCTTCAATTTCCTCATTGGCAAAACCCAGATGCTAATATGTCCCTATCAATAAAGCTATTGAGGGAAGATTAGATTAGATAGCACACAGCTAACAAGCTAGCTCATATCAAGCACCAAAGTAATGGAATTTCTTTCCTTTCTGGGAAAAGATTACATTGTGCCAGACCTCAGCACAGCAATACCTGAAGAGAAGGTACAGCAGCCCCTGACTCAGCTGGCATGAACTAGTTAAAGCAACAACTGACTCAGAAAGAGAAAGGATGTGGTTCTTCACTGCCCTTTTCTTAGACAACACAGCTGGCTTCTCCCGGCTTCTATCAAGTTGCAAAATTATTATTTTCAAGTACATTGAATTGTGCCTACTAAGAAAAAAAATCACTTTTTAAAAATTTGGACTTATATGTGTGCATGTGATGAGATGCTGGTGAAGATACTCAGTTACTGAGCTAGGAAAGCCTGTGCTTTTTTAAAAAAGCATTCTGGACACATTGCTGACTGTTACATATATTCATTTATTCAGTCATTTATACTTTACCACTTTTTCTAGTAATTTTTTAATGTTTCACTGTTGGTGGTTGAATTTCTTCCTTTTCCAACACTGGCATTAGCCCCTTTAATCTTTCCTTATTGATTGCTCCAAAATAATTTACTATTGTCCGTTATTATTGTAGCTCACGTATATATGTTTAATGCATATTATGATTATGAGTATCCCTTCTGATCCATAGAAACCCAGATAAAGCACAGATATTCATAACACATGGTCCTTGCAAAATACCTGGCCTGGAGATTAAGCCAACATGGAAATAACTTGATATAGTTCAATGTCTTAGAAACAATGTCTAATATAATTGCCTTAATATTATATTGCTAAATGGTTAATTTGGATAGAAATAATTTTTTGATACATGTAAATGACACTCCTTTATGGATTTTACAGAAGAGATTAGGTTATTCATTTCATTTTAATGGCCTTTCAGGACCCCAGGTCTATTGTTGGTGAAATACAGAGCTGCCCAGTAATTTGACACCTAGGATTAATGAGTTTCTTGGGGAAATTATTACATATTGTTAGGCGTAGACCTAACAAGCAACCTTCATTTTTAAAAACATGTATCATGTGATATTTATTATCTTGGGCCATGCACTCCCTCTCATTGCACACCCCCTCTGAGGCACACATTCTCTAGAATGAACAGAACATTCACGATCATGAGGTATGTTAAAGGGTCCAGCAAGGTCCAGCATGGCTCTCCAAACTGTGCTAAGATCATATCACAATGTTAAGTGAGAATTGCTGTGTTAATTTTTTGAGGAACCTTCATACTGCTTTCCATAGTGGCTGAAACAAATTACATTCCTGCCAGCAGTGCATTAGGGTTTCCTTTTCTCCACATCCTTGCCAACACTTTTTATTTTTAATTTACAGTTTATATTTAATATTATTTTATATTAGTCATAGCTATACAGTATAGTGGGTACAATGTGATCCCCCAATATTTCTAGTACCCACCCGGCAACATATATAGTTATTTTATTTTATTTTATTTATTTATTTTTAGAGAGATGGGAAGGGAGGGAGAAAGAGAGGGAGAGAAACATCAATGTGTGGTTGCCTCTCGAGCGCCCTCTACTGGGGACCTGGCCTGCAACCCTGGTATGTGCCCTGACTGGGAATTGAACCCGTGACCCTTTGGTTCACAGGCCAGCACTCAATCCGCTGAGCCACATCAGCCAGGGTTATCTTTGGCAATTTCTTTCACTAAAGTCTTTCATCAATTTGTTTCCATAATTTTCAGTGCACAGGTCTTTCACTTCCTTGGTTAAATTTATATCTAAGTATTTTATTCTTTTTAATGCTATTTTGAATGAGACAGTTTTATTTCTTTTTCAGGTGTTTCATTGTTTAGGCCTGGCCCAGCTCTGAAAGCCATGCACTGCCCATTGTGCCAAACAGAGTACATGTAGTCGCACCTGCTTCTGATCACATCCTTCGGCTTCCTGTCGGAACCATGCGAAAGGCCTGTAGTTCTGACTTTTCAAAGAAAACTGCCTTTTTAAACTACGGCCATCACACTACCCCTTTATTTGTTTCTATTCCTTTCCTTTCATAGCAGAACATTAAGTAATTATCAAATACGTAGAAGAAAGAATCACTAAATTTTTAAAAACACAAATATCAGTTTCCTATGAAGGTTCACAAAAATGCTTTCACTATTAAGTCCTAAATGAGGAAAATAAAATAATTTGCGCAGAGTTTTCTCATAAATTAAATGTATTCTGTCTTAAATGACTATGTTTTATTCAAAAATTCTTTTCTTATTATTTTTCTGAATTTAAAATGGCTTTCTTTTATGAAATGGTGTTGACAGTAACTGGTAATTTCTCTCTAATGCCCTGTCTTGCCAACTATGATGTTTGCCTTGCCCATAAACCCCACCCCCAACTCCTCACCTCCCCCCATAATTTAATCGCTCTGGAAACTGCTGTACTAACATATGCCTTTTTCTTCTTATTGTTAATAAATTTGCTTATTTCCCCCTAGAGTCTCCTCTTTTGCTTGTTACTATTTATAAAACCTGATCAAATATAATAAAATCTCCAAATGCCCTTACAATTGCAACTGTAGCCTGACCAGGATTTTTACAAACAGGGAAATACTGACAATACAACCATTCTTTAAAATATTTTCCCTAGAAAGAGTGAAAATGCTGCCTGATGAGGTACCTCACCCCACATGTGATTCTGCATTACACCCAGTCAGGATTATAAAAGCCAAATGGCTGCCATTAATACGTTAGCTCTCTGAAAGAAGTGACTTTCCAACTGGAAGTGTGTACTGAATAGAATTGAAACAAAATTATTCTTGTACCTTATGCAGAGACTTTTAAGAAAAAAAAATTGTCTAGTTTATTTAGTAAGCTACTTGAAAGAAGAAACTTAAATGCAGGCCTTCATTCTTATAGTATAATTTTAGAACCAAAAAAAGCTTTCATCCCCAAAGTTATCTCCCTGCCAACCTATAACAAAACACAGCCCAGGGAAACTTTGAACAGCAAGTCTCCCAGCTGGGTTTGCTTTTACAGAGGTGACCTTCTTCTGACATTGTGCAGGAGCCCAGGTTTCCTGCCCTGGGACTCACGTTCGTGCTCCCTGCTCTTCTCCTGCAGCATCCTTCTCCCGGGCTATGGCAACCTACTCCATCAGATCTGTATAGACTGCTTACGTTACAGTGAAAGAAAACTCAGGGCCACAAAATAGATATAAGTGTGGTAACTACTCCAAGATGGAATTGAAACAGAATTGAAACAAAATCGGACTTTTGGTTCATATCCCACCTAACACCCCATCCCTTCCCCAGAGTCAAGCTTTTTCAATCATTTTCAGCCCCCATTCCTAGTGAACTCAGGCTTCCTCTGCCAGGCGGAGAAGAGTCCCGCCCCAGGAAAGCAATCTTGTCATTTATGTCTCAGCTCCCTTCCCCTTAATTCTACCCAGCCCTAGCGTTTTTGCTACACCAGTGACAGGCTGGAACTAGCTCATGCAGTCCCTGAGAGAGCTGACTATACAGTTTTCAGGAATTTTGCACACTAAGTATTAAAATAATTATTAAAAATTAAACTGTATAAATTTATGCCCTGGCTGGTGTAGCTCCGTGGATTGAGTGTGGGCCTGTGAACCAAAGGGTTGCTGGTTTGATTCCCAATCAGGGCACATGCCTGAGTTGCAGGCCAGGTGCCCAGTTGGGGGCACGTGAGAGGCAACCGCATACTGATGTTTTTCTCCCTCCCTTCCCCTCTCTCTAAAAATAAATAAATGAAATCTTTTTAGAAAATAAAAAAATAAAGTTATCATTAAGAAAATTATATTAAAAAGTAGTAAATAATCAAAACTCATTACTTCTTAATTGTTTTACTCAATTTAATATTTTCTACGTGCTTAAGGCTCTTTAAGTCTATTACGTCTGTATGGTGGGAAAACTATATAATAGTGTGCCATTGAGTTCACTGAGTGTGCCCCTCAGTCCTAAGACTGAGTTCAGGGACATCACATTGGTGGGCTGAAGGCCGTCATGGCAGGAGTACTTACACCACTGCTACAAATCAACGTTCCTCCCCTTGCACCCCCTAAAGCAGTTTTGAAGTACTTAGCAGCCCATCACTGTGTAACATGATCGGAAAACCCAGCTAGTCCCTCCACAGTGCCTGAAGAAAACCATGGAGCCTTACATGTCTGTACCAGTGTACATCCAGAGTGGTCAGTTCCAGCTGGGCCCTCAGCACTGCTCTGTAATGTTACATTTTTCTGGTCAGTTTCCCCCTCCATGCTCCAGACACTTTCTTTTTCTGAGCTTTTCCACTTGTCCCTCCAATGTCTAACTCTCTCCCACCTTCCTTCTTATTCTCAGAAGAAAACTTAAATTCCTACTTCACTAGAAAACATAAGCTGTCCAAGAAGTGCTTCCTCAGCTTCCTGGCTCCAAATCTGCAAGTGAACCTGTGTCTGCACCCTGCCTTTTCCTGTTACAATGAAATACGTGTCCCTCCTCATAAGGCTTACCTGCCCACCTGAGCCCTGGTCCCAGCCTTTGCTGTCTCTTCAGAAGCTTCCCTTCCTCATTATATCCCGTCTTCTGTATCTTGCACTTTTCCCTCTCTCTTGTCTCCACCCCATCCAGTATTTTAACTTCTTTCTTTTTAAGATTTTATTTATTTATTTTTATAGAGAGGGGAAAGGAGGGAGGAAGAGAGGAAGAGAAATACCAATGTGTGACAGAAACGTTGATCAGTTGCCTCTCACACTCACACCAGCACCCCAAGCAGGAACGGCCTGCAACCCAGGCCTGTGCCCTGGTAGGGAATTGAGTCAGCGACCTTTCACTTTGCAGGACAATGCTCAGCCCACTGAGCCATGCCAGGCCAGTCAGGGCTGATATTTTAACTTCTACAGTTTTCCCCTCGCTAACCAAACAAAACTTCCTAATCTCATGGCCTCCTAGATCTCCTGCTTATCTCTTCCCTTCCCTTGTAGCCAGACTTGAAAACATTTGTCCAGACTGCTCTGGTCTACTTCCTTTTCTCCCTGTCTCTCCTCAACCTGTTGCAAACTGGTTTCCCACCCAGCTCACTGAGGTACTGTTGCTAAGGCCACCAATAACCTCCAAGTTACTAAATCAAATGGAACATTCTACTTGATTTCTCTACAACCTTTCAACTGGTTCAATGCTCTAAAATATTTAGATGGATCGTCCATCTTTGAAATTCCTTTTTTCCTTGGCCTCTAGAACATCACCCTGCAGTGCCTTTCTTCCTACTGCTAAGGCCACTATTAATCTTCTTTGCAATTTCCTTTCTTCTTTTTGAGAGGGAAAGAGAAAAAAAATTAGAAAACCAAAATACGTTGATAAAGCTGACACTGAGTTTTTCTATATTGCTCTTCTCCTTACTGTGATTATCATCAGCAACAAACCAACCACCAACACTTCCACACACAAACTTGGTAGGAGAAGGGACAAAACATTCTCAAATATGTCTATACTATGAGAAGGTAATGGAATGAAGTAAGGAAAGTAACATGTATTGACATTTATTATGACATATCAGGCATTATGTTAGACATATTTATATATTTTATTTTGTTCAATCTCCATGGTTATACTGTAAGGTGAATATTATCAACTTCATTTTACAGATGATGAAATTGTCCCAACAGTCCATAAACTCCAAGCTAGTAAATAAAAGAGGTAGAATTTAAACCTACTTCTGATCCCTAGGACAATGCTCTTTCCAGGGATAGCATACCTGATTTGCTCTGGGTTTATATAGATTCCAAGGAAAGCAATTAAATAGTTCTTTTAAGCGTGCTAGCTTTGGGTAGAAATGTTCTACAGTAGTTCAGAAGAAATGGTGGCCTGACTTGATGGCCTCCAGGCAAGACATAGCAGTATGGCAGTAACTCACAAAAGATTTACAGGAGGGGTGTGGTTTTCAGCCCAGCAGCCCAAGAAACAACTCCTGTTGGAGCCCCCAGAAACAAGACTGTCTAAGGGACAAACATATCACTGGGCCTAAAAGACTGGTATATAAATCAGAATGCCGATTTATATAACTATCAAAATTCTGGTATTTACTCACTAATATATTCTGAGCCTGTAAAAATATCTCTATGAGAAGTAAATTTTTAATCTGCAGGTTACTGAGCAATAAATTGAGTAAGAAATCAGAGCCAGGTGAGTTACACTGATTAGATGTATTTTAAAAAATCCTCACTGAGGATGTGTTTATTGATTGGAGAGGAGAGGGCGGGAGGGAGAAGTGGGAGAGAGAGAGAGAGAGACATCAATGTGATGAGAGAGAGAAACATTGGTCGGTTGCCTCCTATAGGTACCCCGACCAGGGATTGAACCTGCATCCTTTTTTAGTGTACAGGACAATGCTCCAACTAACTGAGCCACACGGCCAGGGGTGCTTATGTTTTTTGCTGGAGCAATTAAACTATCACCTTGCTAACAGAAGGGAGGGTGGGGAAACAAATGTCAGGTACCCTTTACCCTTGTTACCCTGGCAAGTTCTCACTCTATGACCATCCATCCTCCCTTCTGCTTACATGATATAATAGTTTTACACTACTCAGGTGATATAAATTTGGGTTGAAAAATTGCACAAATGCCAACTTGTGGCTATAAATTCCCATACAAGGGTCCTCTTCTTTTCCCCAGCTGCTCAGAACCAGGGCAACTTTCCTTGTTTGCTCTAGCAGTGAGGGTTGGAGGAGTTGCTTCTGGGTCATCTTACCCTGGGGTCTAGCCCTTTTGAGTCCCAGCTTTATAGAGGGTTGGGGTTTCTTTCCTTAGACTCCCTGATCTGAATGTCCATGGACAAAACTATGAAAACTGCCCCTCAATTCTTACTCTTTCAGCGAACACCATTACAGTGTAAGTAGCTTTAGTTCCCAGCTAGTCTCAGGATTCCCCCCTTCGCTTAGATTTTGGCCTGATAATTTCTTACCTAATGTTAACATGCTTTTAAGATGCTTTTAAAAAACATATTTTATCCATCATTTTTAGCAGAATGATTAGTTCAAATAGCACTAATAGAAACATATAATAATTGCTCAATAAAAGTCCATGAATATCTTGTCTAAATGGATAAATGCTCAGTGGAACCCAAATGCCACAGAATTGGATTTGTTCAGTGGTTTCTCTGGAAGTGTGATCTTGTACCGTCTGCACCCTTACTAGAAATGCAGGTTCTGGAGCCTATTCTTGGCCTACTGATTAGAATTTGGGACATCAAATTTGGGACATTCATAAGCTCTTCAGGCAATTCTTACATGCACTGAAGTTTAGGACAATGAACTAAGGCATGGTTCCAAATTAGATTGCATACGTTCCCAGAAATGCCTCATTTCTAAAGCCTTCTCACATGGAATGTGCATTAGCAAAGCATTCATTTATAAGAGAGATGATTTTTCAGCACGTCTTTTCATTTTCTTCATATTTATAATACATATTCAATACTTAAATTACCATAAAAAAGTGTATAAAACCTTAAAATCCTAAGAACGCCTGACAGTATAATCTTCATAAAAATCTGGAAACTGAAAATCCAATTATCAGTTGAATGGGGGATTTAGACCACCAACTGTACTTTAAATCACAAACTCAGTACTCCTAATCAGCATAAACCCTTTTACAGTTGCAAGAAAATAAAACAAAAACAAAAATAACAAAAAAACAAAAGGCACTTTTTGATAGATTAAAGCATTATAGAGCATTATTTTAAAGCATTAAAGTGTCTATAGGTTATACTTCTCTATAATAGTATTTTCCTTTGTTTATTTAATACCGCAAATACACCCTTAATTTCTTTATTTGAGGTCTTATGAACATTATATTCATATAATCTCTGATTCCAGTGGAAGTCTGACTTTGGGAAGAACTACAAAAAATGATAATTTATTAGAGCCTAAAAATATGCTCATTAGCACCTATTTTTTTTCTTAATTTGGAAATTTGCATGAGTAGATATGTGACAAAAATAGCATAGAAATATTAATAGTAGGATCTGGGAAGCAGTATATAGGTATTCACTGTAATATTCTTTTAACTTTGCTTTATGTTTGAAAGTTTTCATAACCAAATTTTTATGATAAAAGGGATTGACAGCCACTCATAGCTAATCCCTGCCTATTGGTCAGTGGCAGCTCCGCCCCATGTCTAGTGGTGACACACTGCTGCCTCACCCTAGGGCATCTGTCCCCTCCCTTGCTCACCAGACTAAAGTCTACACGACCTTCAAGACTCAGTTCAGAAATCAGGGCTTTTCTGGTACCCCACCTCAACACAGATCTGGGCACGGTCTCTTTCTTCTGTACTGATCCTTCTACCTCCCACATTTGTAGCTCTTATCACTTTGGGTTGAGGTTAGTAGTTTCTATGGCCTAGATCCCTATTTAACTGTAAGCTTCCTGTGGGCAGGGACTGTGTCATTTCACCCTGTATTCCCAGGGACCAGACCAGATCTCAACTCAACTATGATTTCCTCGGAGAGATCTTCCTTTCCTGTCCCCATAATAGGTGAGTTGCCCATTATGCACTTTTATAACATTCTGTACTTCTCCAAATCTCAACACTACTCACACTTTATTGTAATCTTTGGTAAGTTGTTTTTCTTTCCCATTAAACTATAAGCTTTGCGAGGGCATGAGTCATAGCTGCCATTCAACCACAGTATCCCACATGAAGCATACCACAGAGTTAATCTCCCATACATAGGTGCTAGGTATACATTTGTGAATGAATCAGTGATTAAGTGTTGCTCTCTAAAAGAGATCAAGCAAGAAAATAAATGGCAAAGCCCATACTACACTAATGGTTCATATTTAAAAAAAAACAGTTTGTAAAATAAAAGACATGTCTGTAAAATCTCCTGTGTTACAGGAAATGAAACCATACATGGGCACCAGTTTAAAAAAATATTTATTGATTTTAGAGAGAGAGAGAAATAGCCATCTGTTGTTCCACTTCTGTGTGCATTCACTGGTTCTCTTGCATGTGCCCTGACTGCAAAATTAACCGAACCTGCAGCCTTCCGGCATCTGGATGACGCTCTAACCCAGCCAGAATAGGGACCAGTTTTGAGTTAAGCAATAAGATGGGCAAGTAAGTTTTTAAGTTCTAACATAAGGACTTTCATATGCTGATTATATTAGTTTCCTGTGGCTGCTCTAACAAATTGCATACTTGGTGGCCTAAACCAACATACTCTATTCTTTTACAGTTTTGAAGGTCAGAAGTCCAAAATCAGTTTCACTGACCCAAACCGAATTGTTGGCAGAGCTGGTTCCTCCTGGAGCATCCGTCAAACAATCTGTTGCCTTGCCTTTTTTCAGCCCCTGGTGGCTCCCTGAATTCCTTGACTTTTGGCCTCTGTGTCATCTCCCAAGAACATCACTCCCAGCTCTGCTTTCAGAATCACATGGCTTTTCCTCTGTGTGGTAAAACTTCCACTTCCTTTGTCTTGTAAGTCTTACAAAGACACATAATTATTATATTTAGGGCCCACACTAATAATTCAGGATAGTCTCCCCATCTCAATATCTTTAATTTAAGCACATCTACAAAGTTCCATAGAAGGTAAAATTCACAGGTTCTGGGGATTATGATTTGGATATCTTTACTCAGCCTACCACACTGATCTGTTTGTAAAAATAAAAATAGGGGCATGGTAACTTCATTCTGAAAGTTTGCAACATTCTGAATTTTTATTATATATATTGTTTTTGATACATGTATTTGCAATATGGACAAATGATACATACAATGCAAGCAATACAGGTATGGACTGGATCGAATAGACATACCTATATTTCAGAATGTATTGTGAGCCTGAAAACACAGACAGAATTTTAAGATCAGGGTGTATATTAGGCCGTGACACTCTTCCCCCTCCTCTGCCCACCTTTTGTGCCACCGACACACACACACACACACACACACACACACACACACACACACACGTACTGTCCTTCCATAACAGGAGTAGCACCTACAGCCACATTTATGAGATTTTACCCACAGTTGATTAGGCGAGAAATAAACATATTGAGCTGGGCCAATCAGATTCTTTCTATCAAGGACTACAGAATTTTCCTTTCAGAGATGCTAATGCTAATCAGTTTTAGTTAATACCTGAAATCAAGTAGCAATCTCTCACCTTACATATCAAAAAGCTGAGAAAAAAGTGGTCTACAAAAAGAGAAGAATGCAACAAATATGTATAATCATCCAACAACTCCCTCCTTTCTCTCCCTTTTCTTTCTTTTCTTCCCTTTGCTTCAACTATCTGAGTGTATATCGGTTATTTGCAATGAAAAGATCCTTTATTGAGACAGGGCAGAATCTTTAGTGATGCACAGGACTCTGGCATTAGAACTGGGACAATGTTTGTGAAGCTATGCTTCAAAATGTAAAAATAGTTTGTGGGTGGGATCTTAGCATTAATGGATAAAATTAATTTATATTTGAAGTTTTTCATTTTTTAATATTTTTCAATGAATTTCCAGGTAGAATTGCATTTTGAAGGGGTAAAGTAAGGATCTGAAAAGGAAAATTACTTTCTCTACTTTTATTATTTTTTCATCTTCTGATACCATATTTTTAAAAATTAAACCAATGATATACAGGTTATGCTATTAAACCAAACCATTTGTCTACAGCTAAGTGGGTTTTTGTTTTCCTTTACTTTTAAAAATGAAGTTAGATTGTGACAAACTGAATTTTGATGTTTTTCTTTTATCTGGAGATTGTTTCAAAGTTTAACTGTCAGTGGAAAAGCTTTCTCCAAAATTTATCTTTTCATTTTGAGCACCAGAGCTTCATAAAAGATAATTTTTAAAGTTATTTTTCTTTGGCTGGTGTGGCTCAGTGGATTCAGCCTGGCCTGAAAACCAAAAGGTCACCATTTGATTAGGGACACATGCCTGGGTTGCAGGCCAGGTCCCCAGTTGGGAGAGTGTGAGAGGCAACTGATGGATGTCTCTCTCACACGTTGATGTTTCTCTCCCTGTCTTCCTCCCTCCCTTCCCCTCTCCCTGAAAATTAATTTTAAAAATCTTTTAAAACATTTCAAAAAATTGCTTTATACTTTGAACACTAATCAGGCACAAAGGACATCTAAATGATCTCTTCAAATATTAATCATTATACTTGTAACTTATGAAAAAATAGTTTTTCTGTCTAGAAAATAAAGTGGGATCTCAGGTTAGTCCCATAAAATTTTATAGGTTATAAAAAAGTGATAATAAACAAAACTTGAGACTTTAAAATTTCTTTATTTTTGCTATTGTGTAGGACTAGCAAATTTTTTTCTATTGCAAAGGACTACAGAGCCTTTCTCAAAGGCTTGTATAAGGCAGAAACTTAGATATATTTGGTTGAATAGTATAAAACTACTTACTGTCTACTATTTTTGACTTATAAAAATGGCAACTCTAAATTGTTCAACCTGAAAGTTTCCTCTTTTAATTACATATAATCTTGGTCTGTTTGAGAAATACTTTCCACTGTTTTGTTTTATTCTATGTTTCTTTTCTTGGACACTTTCTATGGGATGAAATGTTGATGGTTATCAAACACATTTTCTTGTTCACAGTGGTAAAATGAACAAGTTATTTCTGTTTCTCCTTTACATTTATGAATTTATTTTTGGAAAAATGTAAGCTATGTGTGCTTGTGTGGATGATAAGCCAAAAGATTACTTTCGTTTTAAAAGTCTGTCTTAAACCAGTCCTGTTTCAGCTTCCTTCTCTGTGCTTGAATGAGGGCCATCTGTTTCTGTGTTCAGTGCTCCGCTGTTACATAACGAAGGCGGGTATCTCAGTTCTCCTCTTTCAGTAAGGAAAGAATGCTTCAGTTTTGTTTTTTATTTCCTTTTATTTACTTTCACTGTTTTGAGGATTGCAAATATTGTACAAAAAGGATGAATTGCTCCCTGAAAAAATCCAAACGACAGGAAGTACAAAGCAAAACTCCTCTCAGCTGCTCTATCCCCACTCCTGAGGGGCAACCACTGATGAGAGGAGGTGTGCGTCCTTCCAGACCTTTTCCTAGGCACATGCCTGTGTACGTATGAATGTGTGTACGTGTATGTCTGTGTCATTAGAAATGGGCTCATACTGAACAGATTGTTATACAGCCTGATTTTTAACCTGTTAATAAGTCATGGATACATTTCCAGGTTTGCACGCACAGATCTACCTTCACTGAAAACCATCATATGACTGTGGCATAATTTATTCACCCCCCCCCCCCATTGCTGGAGATTTAGGTAATTTCCAGTATTTTGGTGCAACATCAAATGCTGCAGTGCACGTTGAGATACATGTTTCTATTCTTTCTGCAGCGTAGATTCCAAGAGATCATTTAAACTGAGTCAATAGTCTATATATTTAAACCTTTCCAAGGTGCTCCTAAATTGCTCTCCAGAGAGGAAAATGTACCGATTTACACTGCTTCCAATACTGTATGAGAGAATTCTTTGCCTTTTACTCTTGTTTTCATTAGAAATTCTCAATCTTTAATATTTTAACTAACCTAATAGGTACAAATTGATATCTCACTATAATTTTTCTGTATTGTTTTCCTAATC
The DNA here is from genome assembly GCA_004024845.1 of Tonatia bakeri. Taxonomy (NCBI): domain Eukaryota; kingdom Metazoa; phylum Chordata; class Mammalia; order Chiroptera; family Phyllostomidae; genus Tonatia; species Tonatia bakeri. The sequence goes on from PVIA01004259.1 coordinate 124,180, forward strand.
ACTAATGAGAGTAAGCATTTTTTAAAAAGTGTGTTTGTTAATCATTTATGTTTTTCCCCTATAAATTGCCTGTTTATGTCCTGTATTAGTATCTGTTGCTGCATAACAAATTACCCCAAATTTAATGGCTTACCACACACACTGATCATCTCCTTGTTTCTGCACTCAGAGTCTGTGCATGGCCTTGCTGAGTCTTCTCCATCAAGGTCTCACACAGGGCTACACTTTCATCCGAATGTTTATGTGAGGAAGGACCCACTTCTAAGCTCAAATAGTTGTTGGTGGAATTCAGTTCCTTGAGGGCTATTGGACTGGGGGCCTCAATTCCTTACTTGCTAGGAATTGGTCAGAAGCCACTCTCAATTCCTTGCCATGTGGACCTCTCCGGAGTGGCAGTTCTGCTCATCAAAGTGTGCAAGCTAAGAGGCAATCAAGAGTCAGCTAGCCAGACAGAAGTCTCAGTCCTATGTAAGCTAATCACAAAAGTGACTTCTTATCAACATTGCTATATTTTATTGGTTAGAAGCAATGCATAGGTCTGCCCACACTACAGAGGTTACTCAAGGGGTATAAATACCAGGAGATAGGGAAGACTGGATACCATTTTACAGGCTTTCTACTACATATGGTTTGCCCATTTTTCAGTTGAGATGTTTGTCTTTGATTTGTTGATTTTCAGAGCTCTTTATATACTATGGATATTCAAGGGTGGCCAAAAATAGGTTCACAGCTGTGAATACACAAAACGCAGTTTATTTTTGTATTATTTGTTAATTATTATATTATTTTCCATAGGAACAACTGTAACCTACTTTTGCCTACCCCTGTAGGGGTGGGGTGGTGGTGGTGGTGGGAGTGTGCATGTCTATGTGTGTGTGTGTGTGTGTGTTTGTGTGTGTATGAGAGAGAGAGAGAGATGGAAAGAGAGAAAGGGAAGGGAGAATATTTTCTCCCATGCCTGGATATTTAATTTTTATATACTCAATATTTTTTCTTTATAGTGTCTGATTCTTTAAGGTCATGCTGTGTCCAATACTTTTTTAAAATGATATTTTAAAAATTTCATTTAAAAAACTCAAATAATTTTTGGTTAGGGAAATGTCTATCAGTTGCCTCTCGCACACCCCGAGCTGGGGACCTGGCCTGCACCCCAGGCATGTGTTCTGACTGCACATTAAACCAGCAACCTTTTGGTTTGCAGGCTGGAGCTCAAGCCCCCGAACCACACCAGCCAGGGTAGTAAACAGTGTGTAGTAGTGCTACCTGCTCCACTGCTCCCACTTGATTCCTTCCTTTTCTTTGCACTTGGGGATTTGAGGAATAGCCAATACAGTTGCCTATATTTCACATGATAACAAAATGCTCAGGTTAAATATAAGGTAGGCCCCAAGAATCTTAATCCTAAATGAAATTCTTTTGAATGATCACCCAAACCCAAGCCTGTGTAGGGATAACTACACTATCAGACAAGGGGTTCTACTATTTTGCACAACTCTGGGAACCACACCACTGACACTCTTCCATGTACACGGGTGTTGCGCATCCCAGTGGTTCTTTAACTAGAGTATAGGTCTGGGGACAGAGTCCCGTTTGTGAGAATTCTAAAATTGCAATAACATGTTCACACAATTTTTTTCTAAAATATTATGTTGTACTTTGAACATCATTTAGCAAAACCGCATTCTTGGAGAGACTTTTATACCTGGCTGGTTAAAAGCTGGAACCCAAGGGACCAGTGTGCTGAGTTTAGATTCCCTCCTCCATCATTTATTATCTGTGTATCTGTATGACCTTGGGCAAGTTACTTGCCTTCCTATACAATCAAGAAATCAGGATGCTAATAGTATTATCTACTCCCTGATGTTTCTTGTGAAGATTAAATGAGTACATATGATAGAGGTATAAATGATTATATATATCTCCATTCCTCTCTCTATCTCTACCTATTGAGAGAGAACTATTATATAAATAGACACTGAGTGTATATATGAAGGAAAATACAGATAAACACAATTCCTTGCTTCAAAAGCTTCCAGTCTTTTGGGAAGACAGTCATGCAACAATGCAATTATAGAACAGTATTATAATTGTTGAATCAGAGGTCTCTACAAAGAACAATTAGATCATGGGGGAAAGTGCTGAAATCTAAATACCACCTATATGCTGATAACTTCAAGTTTCACATTTTTAACCTTGACCTATCTCCTGCTCCAGGCACATACCCACAGTTATTTGACATTTCCTCTTTGGTGACTAACAGGCATAAATTTAGTATATACAAACAAGATTCTTGATTATTTTTTACCCCCAAACTGTTCCTCCTCCTGGCTTCCCTATCTTAGTAAATGGTACTGTCCACCATCTAAACTATAGCCTTGGAGTCAGCTCCAAGGAAAGGAGTCAAGAAATCAAAAAGAAGGACTGGATCTAAGGATTATTCAGTAGAATTCATCCCCAGGCTAATCTATCAGTAATGCTCTTAATTTTACTTGCTGGGTATCTTTTCAGTCTGCCTGCCTTTCTCCTTACACATGACTACCCCTCTCAGCCAGGCCTCCACCTACCTCCTCCCACTGTGGGAATGGCCTTGTGATGCCTCTTCCCGTTCCTATGCTTACAGTTCTACAGTCTATTCATCTCAGAACAAATGGAATGAGGTCTTCATATGTCAATCAAATCATGTCCCTGTCCTGCTCAAAATCCTCCAATGGCTTCCCATTTCACTTAGCACAAAATTTAAACTCCTCTCCACAGCCTGCAAGGCCCTGCACCATGTGGCCCTGGCCTGTATCTCTCTGGCTTCACCTTGGTCTACAGTGCCCCTCAGTGCTGCTCCCCCACTCCACTGTCAACTTTTCTTTACTTGGAACATGCGAAGTTCCAGGAGCTTTCACTAGAGGTTTTTCTCTCTGTTCTGCCTTTCCATGCCTTTTCTTTAAGGGCCAACTTGTTCTCGTCCTACAGATCTGCCTTCAAAGCCTTTTCTGGCTACCTTATCTAAAGTCACTTCTCCTGCATCAAAACACTGTCACATCAACAGCCTGTTGATTTCCTTTACAGCACTCATCACGATGTGAACTTAATTATGTATTTGATTGCTTATTTACTATATGTTCCCACCCTCTCAACCAGAATGAAAGCTCTAGCAAAGCAAATGATGGATTTTTAATGTCTTGCTCACAGCACCTAGAACAATGCCTGGCATATAGTAGGAGCTAAATAAGTATTTATTGAGTGAATAAAATAGAAGCTGCCTGGCTGAGTTAATGAGATCTTCACAGAGGAGATAGCCTCTAGTCAGGACTTAAATAACAAGCTGAAGTCTGCCAGGTTGATTTGTTCAGAAAGTGAGCAAACAACATGTGTCCAGGGAATTGGGGCGTAAGGAGGACAGGAGTGGGGAGGGAGGTAATGTTGGGAGTGCAAGTCAGAGGGGCAGGTTGGGAGCAGAGAATGATGACATTTTTATACCATGGCAAGGAGCTTAGATTTTATCCTTTGTGTAACTGAAGCCCCTTGTTAATTTTGAGCAGCAAACCCTTGTGTATTAGTTTCTGTTTTTGCCACAACAAATCACCACAACTTAAAATGATACCCATAGGTTAGAGGTCCAATGTAGGTATCATCAGACTGAAATAAAGTTTCCAGGAGGCTCTGTTTCTTCCTGGAGGTTCTGGGGAAGAATCTGCTCCCAAAATCATTCATGGTGTAGGCAGGGTCCTGTCCTTTACGGTTATAGGACAAAGGTCTCCATTTCCTTCTTGCAGTCATGGGAGTGGTGCATGGGGGTGGGGTGGGGGGAAGTGGATGCTGTCCTTAGCTCCTAGAGGCCCCTCTGGTCTTGTTCACAGGCCCCTACGTCTCAGAGCGACTAGCAGCACGTAAAATATCTCCCTTACTAGACGTATCTCTTCTTCCTCTTCCACCTTATCTCTCAGACTCCAGCTGGAGAAAGTTCTCTACTTTTAAGGGCTCATGTGATTAGATTGGGCCCACAGGGGTATTCCAGGGCAATCCTTTTATCTTATGGTTTAAAGTCTTAATAACTTTGCTGGGTAATGTAACATTCAGAGGATCCAAGGATTAGGGCACTTTTCAGAGTGAGCGGGGCACTCTTCCCCCACATTTTCTTATTAGATTACCCAGCAGGCTGTGTGAGGTAAACCAATTAGAATAGAAAGGGGTAAGACTAGTAATCAAGTGGCTATTCCAGGTCAGTGATGATGAAGGACTGAAAAAAATTAAGAAGGGCTCAAACTAGAATATTTAACAGATTTTTATCTCCAGGCTTTGGGAACTGATTGGCTGTAGGGCTGTGGCCAGAAGGATTCAGATATGGCTGTAAAGTAGGGCCATTTGGTGGGATAGAGTAAAAGAGCAGGCTGGTGAAGCAGACAGATTTCCTGGGTATTTCAGATACTCCTGTACTTTGTTTGCCGAGGGTCATTTATGATTAGCAAATTACTCAAGTGGTTATGCTGATAACTTTCAACATATACCCTTTATAGGGGTTCTTAACATATTAAAGGTTATTTAAAAATAAAACTAACAGTATTTACTCACTCCTTTCCAAACTTTAACAAACATTGGATGTGCTAACAACCTTGGTGGGGTTTGTTTGTTTGTTTTTGCATAAAGTTTATAAAATATTTTTTCTAGATATTTGTAAATGGTGCTATATAATGTTCTATTTCTATCCTCTACTTAAGAAGACAAATGATTACAATACTACAGAAATTACTGAAGAGCACCATAGGTGTATAAGAGGAAAAGGCACAGTCTTTCCCAGCCTTGATCTTTGCTGCGGTCTTTGAGGGGCATTACAGGTTTGCATTATATGGCAGCTGATTAATCAGAACATAATTAAAGTTGGTCACTGTATTTCAAGGGAAAAGCAAGACAAATCCAGAAAAAGTGCTTGATGTAATAGTGACACTGGTGTAGAAAAAATCAGGACACATAAGTTCTAGTACAGGTTTGTTTGTTTTTAAGAATAGTTATATTTTATTGAACAGTTACTCTTAACAAAACATCTTACTTAATTCTTATAATAAACTGGAGAAGTAGGGGTTTTACTATTCCCATGTTCCAGAAGAGGAAAATAAGGAAGGCTACATAACTTGTTCTAGATCCCCTTGCTAGTAAGTAGTAGAGGTAGAATTCAGACCCAGACTGTCTGATAATAAACTTCATATTCTTTTCACAGAGCTCTAAGGCCTCACTCTTGGAAACCCAGGAAAAAAAGGGACTTTCCAAACGACTATTTATATGGCTTCACCTTGGGGACTTTCCTTGATCTACCTGATGATACCGTTCACTTCTTGACACAGCTGTAATTTATTTGTGTAACGAACGTCTGTCTCCTCCCACTAGTCAATAAGTCCCATTGACTGGGTACCTCATGGGTTTATGTTTACCCTCCAATTCATAGTTCGTAACTCAGGGCTCAGCACATAGTAGGTACTCAAAAGTTTTCTGTTCAGTAAATGTATGCATAGAAGGAAAGAAGGAAGGAAGGAAGGAAGGAAGGAAGGAAGGAAGGAAGGAAGGAAGGAAGGAAGGAAGGAAGGAAGGAGGGAGGGAGGGAGGGAGGGAAGGAAGGAAGGAGGGAAGGAAGGAAGGAAGTCATTTAACTTTGCTGGACCACCAGTCTGTCATCTGTAAAATGAAGCCATCGAGACAGATTAATTCAGTCATTCAAAATATTTTTCTTGGCTTATGAAATAATCTGTAGTTTTCTTCATAGAGACAAAATACAGTGAAAAAGTATATCTAGTAGAAATGTTATATATGTTTATATCTATCTCCTTTATGTATATAACACTTCTTTTTCACCTGTAATTGCTAATTATTATAGGGCTATTAGGGAAACCCTTTAATGTTGAATAAATTACTAAACATGTAGAAATACTATATTTGAACCCTATAATATGTTCTACTGTTAGTAGCATTATGATAGTTGATTTTTAAAAATGTGTTTATTTATACTTGTGGAAATTTTATAGATTTATGGATGTAGTTGGGTTAGCTTTATATCTTTTTCTCTTTCTACTGCAAATTCTTTTTATATTTGCTCTGTAATTGATGCTGATAATATGAAGCATTGAATATAAGAGATATATAGTGTTTATATTTATTGTGTCTCATTTATCTCTTACTCTGCAGGTCTGTAATTGGAGCTACAGAGTGCTACATTTTATTTTTTTTGTAGGCTATTGCTTGCTCTTTTTCTTTAGTTTACTTTGACTTAGTGTCTTAGTGCAAATGTATTTTGCTTCTTCAAATAGAAAAATTGTAAAGAAAAAAATTTCACTCTATGTAAGGAAGGTTTGTTGTTGCTTCTGTTTCATTCATTTTACATCTAGTATTTTTAAATATATTAATAGACAATAAATAATATTTAAAAAATCTTTCACTAGGTTTAAGTATGTACAATTTATTTATATTTGGATTGATATTTGAGTGACATTCTTTAATGTAATTAAATTCTCTGGTTTGGATAAGAAGACTCATTTCAAGATAACTTATCAATAAAATGCAGCAAGAAAAGTCTTAAACAATGATCTTGAAAAACAGCAATATTTTCACATATTATTCTTCATGTATCGAAAATGCTATTATAACAATTCTTTCAAATTTTCTAGTGATTTTTCAATGACTGAAAACTATTCAGTACTTGAGTACTTCTGTATGATTATATATTTATTATTAATGAAGATGGACAGATTAAAATGGTCCTTTCTTACAAGTATCTTAAACTAGTGGAAAAGAAGCACAACAGAGAATGATTTTGACTCATCGATTTCTGCAGCCCACTCACCACACTTCATTGAATCTCTTTTTCATAGTAAATGACAGGTATCAGCCATGTTCCAAACAGCTTAGGGTACTTTGCTGAGAGCAGCACTCCCATCAGCCAGAGACACTTATGTTTACCTGGAACCAATAACTATAGAAGAAATCCACTCTCATTTAAGAATATGAACTACACCATGTTTAAGAATTGGAAGACTAGCCCTGGCTGGTGTAGCTAAGTGGACTGAGCATGGGCTAAGAACCACACAATCACCAGTTTGATTCCCAGTCAGGGTACATACCTAGGTTGCAGGCCAGGTCCCCAGTAGGGGCCATGTGAGAAGCAACTACACAGTGCTATTTCTCTCCCTTCCTTTCTCCCTCCCTTCCTGTGTCTCTAAAGATAAATAAATAAAATCTTAAAGAAAAAGAATTGGAAGACTAAATATAGTTAATTCTCTCCAAACTGATATATAGCTTTCATGTAATCCTTAACAAAATCTCAGCAGGCTTTTTTTTTTTAATTTGGTAATAATTAAAACTGATTTTAAAATTGGTGTGAAAATGCAAAGAACCCAGAATAGACAAAACATTTCTGAGAAAAGAAAAAAAGGAACATCTTGGAGAACTTTTACACGTTATTTCAGAACATACCATAAAGTATATTTAAAAAAGCAATATGGTTTTGGCATAAGGATAAACATGTAGATCAATGAAACAAAAGAGGAAGTTCAGGAATAGATATAAGACATTAACTGATTTTTTTTTTTTTTGACAAATGTGCCAAGCTAAATAATCAGGAAAGATTTTTTTCCAAAAAAAGGCGCTTGTACAATTGGACATATTTATGCAAACAAAATAAAACCTTGGCTCCTACTTCACCCAGGCACAAAAATTAACTCAAATTGTATATTAACTCTATAATATATTATACTCCTAAATGTAAGAGCTAAAACTATGGAAATTTTAAAAGAAAAGATGGGATAAAATCTTTGTGACTTTAGGTAAGCAAAAATTTCTTAGGTATGACAAACAATAAAATTTTAAAATGGATAAATTTAACTTTATCAAAAGTAAATATTTTTGTTCTTCTAAGAACACCTAGATCATTTCTAGGTGAAACCACAGGCTGAGAAGAAATATTTACAAGATTTATTCCATAGAGGAGCTGTACCCAGAATATAAAAAGAAACCCTACAACCCTACAATAAAGACAAACAATCCAATAAAAGACATGGGCAAAAGATTTGTTTAGTAACATCACTCAAGAAGATCTACAGATGGCAATAAGCACATGAAAAGATGTCCAGCATCACTAGTCATTAGATAAGTGCAAATGAAAACCACAATGGGATACTACTATATACCCATAAGAATGGCTAAAACCTAAGAATGATAATTTCATGGATTGAAAAACTGGGAATCCTCACACATTGTTACAGCCACTTTGGAACAATTTAGCAGTTTCTTCAGAAGTTACTACTGTTAGATATCTACCCAAAAGATGTGAAAACATATGTCCTCACATAACTTTTTTCACAGTAGCATTATTAATAATAAGCAAATATATCCACACAATGGATAAATTTAAAAATCAGCAATAAAAGAAACAAACTATGTTTATATATCTTACAACATAGATGAATCTCACAAATACCATGTTATGTAAAAGAAGCCACATATATTGTATGATACCACTTTAAAGAAAATTTAAAGAGGGCAAAACTATAAAAAGCAGTTTGTAGTTTTCTGGGGCTGAAAGTGAAAGAGGTTCATGTAAATAGGAACAACGTTAACTTTTTGGAGCTAGAAAATTGTTCTAAAACTTGATTGTACAGATGTTTGCAAAATTATGTAAATTTACTAAAACCCATTGAATTGTGTACTTAGAGTGGTAAATTTCATTGGTAGGCAAGTTTTAACTTCATAAAGCTATTAAAAAATAAAGGACACAGTTAAAAGAAGTAACTGACTATGAGAAAATATTTATAATATACAATCAACAAAGGATTAATATCCATAAAATATATAAACTTCTTTAAAACAATATCAAATAGAATAACTAGAATACTTAGAAATTAGATAGATCTAAGGGGGAAAATATTCTCATACTGCTATGAATATTTTATCACATTTCTTTCTAGTCTTATTTTAGTGCATACTTGAACATACTGAAATTATAATTTTGTATGCCAGATATATTTTGGGGAACCTGAAAATTTATTGGAATTACTTGGAATTGTGCTGGTAAGTGTAGCTGAGGATTCAGTAGTGACCAAGAAATGACAGCTTTTCAAAGTCTCTGTCCAGAAGGGAAGCCAGGCATTATACAAATAATTATAAATAATTAAATTATACCCTGGTTGGTGTGGCTCAGTGGATTGAGCACCAACCTGTGAACCAAAGGTTGCCAGTTCAATCCCAGTCAGGACACATGCCTGGGTTGAAGGCCAGGTTCCTAAGAAGGGGCACATGAGAGGCAACCACACATTGATGTTTCTCTCCCTCTCTTTCTCCCTCCCTTTCCTTCTCTATAAATAAAATCTTTATTTATGTATTTTAGAGAGGGGAAGGGAGGGAGAAAGAGAGGGAGAGAAACATCAATGTGTGGTTGCCCCTCACATGGCCCACAATCCAGGCATGTGCCCTGACTGGGAATCAAACTAGCAACCCTTTGGTTCGCAGGCCCACGCTCAATCCACTGAGCTACACCAGCCAGGGCAATAAATAAAATCTTTAAAAAAATAATTAAACTATTACAAGCTTTGAGACTAAATCTGAAGCCTGTGCTCATTAGTCAATGTCCAATGTATACACGTATATAAACCCACCCTTGACCTTATATCTTCTATGCAGTATCATCCCCACAAGGTTCCATATTTTTTTGCCCTCTACCCCCACTCCCTCGTTCAGTCCTTATCCCAATGCCCACCTTCTAAACTCTTCCTCATTAAAGTCTGGAACTGCTCCAATATCAGGTGGCCTACATTCTCAGATTCATCCTCCTCAAACTGGCTATTTAATATTGTAGTTCACTGATGCTCAGGCCTAGCCTCCTTCCCTTCTTTATAATCTCTCCCCAGGTGAACTCTTCAATGCCCATGATAGTGATGTATGTGATGACAACTCTTAAATTTCTATGTCCAGTCCAGGCTGTACCCTTGAACTCCAGACCTGTATTGCCTACTTGACATTTCCATACCACATCTTAAAGTTATCTCAAACTCAACAGGTCCCAGATTTTGAGTTTGTGAGTTCTAACTGTCCCATCTGAAAAAAGGAGGAGGAAGGAAGGAAGGAGAGAAGGAAGGAAGGAGAATAAAAAAAATAGCAACATGTCCTGGCTGAGTAGCTCAGTTGGTTAGAGTATTGTCCTCATATGCCAAGGTTGCAGGTTCAATCTCTGGTCAGGGCACATACAAATATCAACCAGTGAGTACATAAATAAATGGAACAACAAATCAATGCTTCTCTCTTTCCCCATCTCCAACTTTCTGTCTTTTTCTAAAAATCAATCAATCAGCCCTGGCTGGTGTGGCTCAGTGGATTGAGTGCCAGCCTGAGAACCAAAGGGTTCAATTCTCAGTCAGGGCACATGCCTGGGTTGTGGGCCAGGTCAGGCCCCCAGTGTGGGGTGTGCGAGAAGCAACCACACATTGATTTTTCTCTCCCTCTCTTTCTCCTTCCCTTCCCCTCTCTTTAAAAATAAAATATAAAATATATAATATAAAAATAATAAAAAGCAAGCAATCAATCAATCAAAGAATGGCAGCATACTCTATGCATTGGTATAAGCAAATGTGTAGAAGTCATCATTGTTCATTTTCTCCTCCCTGCCCCAAACTCCATCTGAGACCTGAATACATAAGTAGATTATTAAGAGTCAGGGAGATAGAGATCATTGTGTCAACTTTATTACTGATGAAGGCCAGGTTGAAGAATATGACTTATGTATGAAGCAAAAATGAGTTTTTTTTACTCTATACCCCAGTTTTAGGAAGATTTACCTACCATGTCCCTGGTAACACCAGGCCACTGCAGCCCTCTCAAAAGACTTGAGCTCCATGCAGACCCAGAATACAACGCTTCTTGCAGGCGGTCAGTCCTAAAGAGAAAGCAGGAAGGGCTGAGCCTTGTAAGCCCAGTTACTCTCCCAAACTCCTCAATTACATGGAAGGAGTATGAGATGAGGCAAGAAGTCAGGAATCTTTAAGGAAAATTCTCTTTATCGAAATCAGAGGAGTAGGAATGCATCCCTTTCCCAACACAATGCAACACCAAAGCTTATTGATTTCATGTCCAAAACATCCTAGACAAATTACCTCCCCTTCTTCTATTACCACCTCCCTGATCAAAGCTAACACCATCTCTCACCTAGACCTCCGCAATAGCCTTCTCATCATTTTAACTATTGGAAACATCCATTTTCACTTATTTGACCTCTGTTCTCCATGCATCATTCACAGTGATATTTTCCCAATGCAGATCTGCTTTTCCCCTTATCGAAGGCTCTTAGCATAAAGACCTAAATCCTTTGAAGAGCCCTCAACACCTTCCAAAGTCTGGCCCCATCTCCTGCTATGGACCTTATAGGTGTCCCCTTGCTCTTTGTTCTCCAGTTACACTGGCCTTCTTTCTGTTCTTGAATGCATCTAAATCCCTCCTGTCATAAGGCCTATGTATGATATGCTGTCCCTCTGCAGGAAACTACTATCTTCTTTCAACTCATGGTTAACTCCTATTCAACTTTCAGCTCTAGATCAATCAGCATTTCCTTAGGGACACTTTTCTGTCACACCAAATCTTTTCAAAGCATCATGTACTTCTATTTCATAACACTTTTCACAGTTACAATTTTACATTTATATGTGATTATTTGATAATTTCTGTCTCTCTCACAAGACTCTGCGCTTTGTAAGAAAAGTACTGTCTCTTTTTCCTCACTAAGATATATTCCTAGTTTCAGACACAGTACCTAGCCCACAATGGGTTCTTGATAAACATATGTAATAGTGGAACACCTGAGTAAGAGGGGTAGTTAGACCCAGAGCGAGGCATTGCGAAGGTTTCAATGAGGAAGCAACCTTTAAATGAGGCCTGACGGATGACTAAGACTAGTTAGGTGAAAAGAAGGAGAACAAAGCATTCTTAGCAAGGGGAACAACTTGTGGGAAAACTTATGAGGCAAGCAATAGACTGGGTATTGTGTCCCAGGAAACACAAGTTTTAGAAAGACTGGAGCTAGGAGAGTAATAAGAAGACAGCTTGGTAAAGCATTTGAGATTTATCCTAAGGACAATGGGAAGCCTTTGAAGGGTTTGAAATAAAGTACTGACATGGATAGATTTGCACTTTCTGGCTTCTGTATGGAGACTGGGAAGGGTGGGGGTGAAGCAGACTAAATGTGGAGAGACAATATGAAATCTACGTAGACTATGGTGGTGGCAATGAGGACAGTGAAACAAATAGACTGGAGACATCCATACCTAAGAGGCAGAAGGAACAGACTTGATGACTGATTAAATGTAGTGACTGAGGGGAGGGTGGAATCAGAAGGGACTGCATGGCTTTTTACATGGATAGCACTTGAGGGAATGGTGGGGCACCTACAGAGACAGGGAACACTGGAGAGAACTTTGGAAAGGAGGTAAGTTAGTTTGGGGCATTCTAATTTTGAAGTGTCCTTAAAACAACCAAGAGAAGATCTTCAATAAATAATTGGAAATAAGAATTCATAAGAGATTTGACATGAATATAAAAATGTGGGAGTTATTTAGATGATAATTGAAATCCCTAAGAAATTATTGGTAATGGATGAAATACCTAAGGAGAATGTGAGGAGTTAGAAAAACATCTCAGACAATCTTGAGGAACTCTAACATATAATGAGTGGTAAAGGAGAAATATCCCACAAAGGAAATTGAGACAGACCTACTGGAGAAATTGGGAAAGAACCAGGAGAGCACAGCACCACAGAAGTCAAAGGAACATGATATTTTTAGGAAGAAGTAATCTCTTATGTTGTCAGTCAAGTCTCTACCACCTATACCTCAATTTCTAGGATAAAATGGATCTGAAACATTTTTCATTTACTGAGCCTTTCTTCTTCCATCTTCTGGAATATCCTTACTTCCTTTTTCTGCTTTGCGAAGGAGGAGAAACCTTTTACTCTATTACTATTTAGGGCACCTTTTTATGTTTTACTACAGTCAGTTGCTTTCCTGACTGTCTTCCATGTTACATCATGGCAAGCACAATACCTGGCATGCAGTGGGATTTTGATGAATGTTAGTTGGCCAAATGAGTGAATCAACTGATATAAATAAGATTATCTACCATTTATTGAATATTTCCTATTTCTGGGAACCTGTGATAGTGCTTGACTTATAATAACTCTTTTAAGCTTTATTAAAACCCCATAAAGGGACATGGTTATCCTCATCTTATAGATGAGAAAACTGAGGCTAAGAGAGAGAAGTCAGTTCTCCAAAGTTAGTAAGTTGCAGAGTTACTATTCACAAACAAGTCTGCCTGATTCCAAAGTCCATGCTTTTAAACACCCCCTCTCCCAAGAGAAGTAAACATTCACATTTTCCAGACATCTGTGGAAGAGACATTTTTAAACTGGCAGCTTTCCCAATTCATCTCAAATCATAGCACATAAGCAACGGCCTGCTCATGTTCCAAGAATGCTTTACTCTGGGTCTCACTGACCCCCCACAGAGCTGCCCTCTCTATCTGCAAAATAACAGGTTTTTTTCTTAACTCCCTCACTTAAACCTGTCTGCTGAACAAACTCTGGTTTCCTAAGTAGTAGGTCTCTCTTAGGATCAATACCCTAAATTTATTTTCCATTTCCTAATAGTCATTATCCCAGTTAATTCATAGGATTACCTAAGAATCCTTTGCTTGAAGTACCAGAATAGTTTCTTACACATCACTACCGAGTGTTGCCCTATAGCAAACACAGTAGAATGTAAGCTTCATGAGGGCAGGAAGCTTGTTGATCCTATTCACACAATTTTGTCCAGTGTGATTCCTGCTCTCAGTAGGCATGCGATACATGATAGCTGACTGAACCAGTCTGATGACAATGCAGCCCCAAACTTGACACACACAGCAGCACAGACATGCTGTGCCCTGGCACTTTACAGACAGTAAAATAATAAACTCACCCTGGCTGGTGTAGCTCAGTGGATTGAGCGCGGGCTGCAAACCAGGCATCGCAGGTTCGATTCCCAGTCAGGGCACATGCCTAGGTTGCAGGCCATGTCTCCCAGTAACCGCACACTGATGTTTCTCTCTCTCTCTCCCTCTCTTCCCTCTCTAAAAATAAATAAATAAAATCTTAAAAAAAATAAAAAATAAACTCATGGCTGCCAACTACCTATCAAAAGCTCAACTGAGAGCCTTATAACCATGGACAGAAGAAACCACTTCACCACAACATGACTGATAAAGAGTATAGAGACGTGAGAGGACTGGATGGGCTCCCACAGGAAGCGCCTGAAAATCCAGAGGGATATTTCAGTGGCTGGAGGTTCTCCCTGAAAAGTGTGGTGTCTAAACCCCAAGCTGGGGTCCCCAGCACCAGACTTAGAAGGAAACACAGATAACATCAAGCTGTGAAAAGCAGCAGGTAGCCAGGGAGAGGTGGCTGGAAACTCAGAGACCCAAGGGCCAATGCATACAATTCCAGTTGCAGCCATTTACCCTGGTCTCCAGCAGAGGGAGGTCAGAATGGACTAGAAGAACTTGAGGAGAGACTGGGGTTGGTGGGTCTGGAGAGAGAACTGAAGAACAGTACCAGGATCCCTGTGCTGAGTCATTCCCCATATTGCAGGAGCGATCCCTCTCAAAAAGAGCGCACCTCTCTTAATGGCATCAGCCTGAGCGGAAGCAAGATCCCTGCCTCCAGGGATTACTCTGCCCCACCTTGTGGTGCTTAAACCCAGGCTGCTGATCACAGCTTGGTTAGTTTAACAATTGACCAGTTTAACAGTTGATTAGTTTAACAACAAAAGTAGAAAATACAAATAAGAAACCAAAATGGAAAGACAAAGAAACAGACCCCAAATGAAGGAGCCAGGGAATTCTCTAGCAGAGAACTAGATGAAATGAAAGCAAGCAATTTATCAGATAGAGAGTTCAGAGTAATGATTATAAGGATACTCAAAAGCACCAAAAAAGACATAGGAACCATAAAAAAGGGCCAAACAGAAATAAAGAAGCCGATATCTGAAATAAATAATATACTGGAAAGAATAAACAGTAGGTTAGATGAAGCAGAAGACCAAATCAGTCATTTGGAAGACAAGGTAGAAAAAACAATCAGGCAGAACAGCAAAAAGAAAAAAGAATTTTAAAAAATGAGGATAGCTTAAGAAACATTTTGGACAAAATAAAGCAGAACAATATCCGTATCATGAAAATACCAAAAGGGGAAGAGAGCAAGTGAGGGATTGAGAACCTATTTGAAGAATTTATGACTGAAAACTTCCCTAATTTGGTGAAAGAAAAAGACAAAGAAGTCCAGGAAGCTCAGAGAATCCCAAACGAGTTGGACCCAAAGAGGCCTACATCAAGACACATCATAATTAACATGACATATCATACTCAAAATTACAAGGCTTACAGCAAGGAGAGAATCCTAAAAGCCACAAGAGGAAAGCAGGTGGTTACATACAATGAAGCACGAATTAGACTTCCATCTGACTTCTCAAAAGAAGCATTTCAGGCCAGAAAAGAGTAGCATGAAATATTTAAGGTGATGAAAAGCAAGGACCTACAACCAAGGCTACTTTACTCAGCAAGGCTATCAGTTAAAATCCAAGAATTAAGGAGCTTCCCAGACAAGAAAAAAACTGAAGGAGTTTGTTAACACCAAACCAGTACTGCAACGAATGTTAAAGGGCTTTGTCCTGGCCACCGACCGGCAGTGACTGCAGAATGCTGCAGATGGCTCATTGAAACATGCGAAAAATAATTTCTTGTGGAGAAATAGGGACGAAACAGCCATTCTCTCTCTTGTGGGGAACACCGGCCCACCCTCCCTAGGGGAGAACGTCCTAAGGGAGAGTGCCCTGTTCTCCTGTCCCAGCAGGCTTTTATTGGGTTCCTTTGCATAAGAATTCAGGTAAAGCTCATCACTCATTGCCAGGAAGAAAGGATCAAACAATAGACAACAAGGAAGTCTGAGGGCCTATTTTGAGTCAGGGTCAGAGAGCTGTAAAACTTTAAGGAACAAACTTACTTCTTCCTTGGACCCTTATCATTCAATTGAGAGTATTCTAAACAAAGCAGGTTTCACAGGATTTTACGTATTCTTTCTTAGGCCTGATCACCTGGGGAACCTGCTCTTTCCAGCACAGGGAGGCATCAACCCGTCATTGTTTCAGGCTTAGGTGGAGTAAGGCAGCCAAGAGATTAGGAGATTTTCTCACAGACCATGAGGACTCAGGCTTTGTCAAAGCCGAGGGGCGAGGGTCCATCACCCCCTCTTGCTGTAGCCCCCAAAGTCCTTCCTTGGGGGCCTCCCACGTGATCATGCCTGTCTTAGGTTGTTCCCCGCTTGGGGAATCTTACCCATCATTGGCTAACCGACCAAGCATTGAGGGCCAGGCAGGGTAAAGCGAAAGGAGCAGAAGCGGTGCTCCTGCCAGGGAGATAAGCTTTTGTCTCCTAGCTGACTTAAGGTCTAAGGTCGTTCCCTCAGCCTCAGCCTTGGCAGGGGTTACAGCTTCTGATACCAGGCAGGGCAGTTCCGAACAGGGCTTGCTTTAAGAAGAAGAAGAAAACAAAAAGAGAAAGAAAGAAAAAAAAAAAACAGAGGAAAACACCTAACAATAAAATGTCATTACATAAGTATCTGTAAATAATCACCTTAAATGTAAATGGCTTAAATGCTCCAACTAAAAGTCATAGGGAAGCTGAATGGATAAGAAAACAAGACCTATATATACGCTGCCTCGAAAAGATACATCTCAGATTGAAAAATACACACAGACTAAAAGTAAAGGGATGGAAAAAGACATTTTATGCAAATGGAAAAGAAAAATAATCTGGGGTGGCAGTACTTAATATCTAACAGAAGAGACTTTAAAACCAAGGTTATAATAAGAGACAAAGAAAGACAATACAAAATGATAAAGGGAACAATCCAACAAGAAGACATAATACTAGTAAACATTTATACACACAATGCGGATGTACCTGAATATGTAAAGCAAATCTTGATGGACATAAAGGGAGAGATCAATAGAAATACAGTCATAATCAGGGATTATAATACATGATTGACTTCAACAAACAGATCTTCCAGACAGAAAATGAACAAGGAGACAGTGACCTTAAATGACACACTACATCAAATGGATTTAATTAATATTTTCAGAGCATTTCACCCCAAAGCAGCAGAATATACACACGTTTCAAGTGCACATGGACCATTTTCTAGGATAGACCACATGTTAGGACACAAGATAAGTCTCAATAAATTTAAGAAGATTGAAATCATATCAAGCATCTCCTCTGACCACAATGCCATGAAACTAAAAATCAATCACAAGAACACTGAAAAATTCACAGACATGGAAGCTAATGACATGTTATCAAATAGTGAAGGGGTCAACAATGATATCAAGGAACAAATCAAAAGATACCTTGAAACAAATGATAATGAGGACACAAAATTACAAAATCTATGGAAACTGGGAAAACAACGCTAAGAAGGAAATTCATAGCATTACAGGCTATCTCAAAAAACAAGAAGTTCAAATAAACAATCTAACTTCACATTTAAAGGAACTTGAAAAGAAAACAACAAAGCCCAAAGTAAGTGGAAGGAAGAAAATAATAAAGATCAGAGCAAAAATAAATGAAATAGAGTCTAAACACAATATAAAAGATCGATGAATCACAGAGCTGATTATTTGAAAAGATAAATAAGACCAACAAACCTTTAACCAGACTCAACAAGAAAAAAAAAGAAAGGACCCAAAGAAATAAAGTTAGAAATGAAAAAGGAGAGGGAGGGAAGATGGCGGCTTGAGAGGAGGAGTCTTAATCCCCCTCTCCGGTGCGCAGGGGAGAATTTGGCCGATCTGAGGAGAAACAGACTAGGAGACCACGGATATCGCAACATTTATGAAAATAGGGCATCAGAAGTTATCCAGATATTGAATGGACTGACGGTAGGAGGCCAGAAGGGACCCAGCTGGGCTCGGAGGGCGTCCGGGAGAGCCGAGCAGACTCTGTCCCCAGTCAGGGGTTGGAACCACCAGCAGAAACGCAGGAGCTGTGCGCACCCACGGGGAACAGTGAGTACCCAGTCTGCCGGACCAGGAGAGGCCTTGTTGTGGGGGTGGAGTCCTTCCTGTGGGCGCCCGCACCCCAAACAGGGGTGTGTGTGGTTTTAGGGTGGACTGAGAACCCACGCCCCAGCCGGGAACAGGGAAGGTCTACCAGAGCTGAGACATCTGTCCCGGGCGCGTGCCCTACGGGTTTACTCGCTCAAACGGATATCCCAGAGGGGACACAGCTTTTCCCGGGTGCTGGGTCCGCAGCGGATACAAAGGGAGGTGCGCAACCCTTCCCAGGCCCCGGAGGGTGCATCTCGAGACCGGAGGACAGACGGTGCTGCCTGAGAACAGGGAGCCCTCCCAGTCCCACCCCAGGCACCGTGACCCGGAAGAGAGGCGGGGCTCCGCTGAGCGTAGAGCCCGTGGTGGCGAAGCTGGGGGAGGGGCGCAAAGCCCGGCCACCTCCATAGCCTGCACCCTGAGCCCAGAGGGAGACAGCAATTGTTCCTGGGGAAAACTGGTGGCCAGCCCTGAGTCTGACTGAGTTCTGTCTTAGAAAGGTGAAAGGCAGTCTCACCGCTCACTCTTCAGCCTGCTTGCGCTGGCAGGAACAGAAACACCGATTTGGCCAGTCAGAAACCAACAAGAGTTTTTTTGTGTGTGTGTGTTTCTTTTTTGTTTGTTTATGTTTTACATTTGCTTTGGTTGTGGGTGTTTCTTTATTTTTTCTTTCTCTCTCTCTCTCTCTCTCTGTGTTGTCTTCTTCTTTCTTTTTTTTTTCTTTTCTTTTTTTTCCCCTTATCCTACTA